>JAVKLF010000063.1:8558778-8576114 GCA_034783495.1 Millerichthys robustus | reverse complement strand
GTGTGTGTGTGTGTGTGTGTGTGTGTGTGTGTGTGTGTGTGTGTGTGTGTGTGTGTGTGTGTGTGTGCGTGCGCGTGCATGTCAGACACACCTATAAGTAAAGCCAAATGCAGCCGTTAAGGAGCCTCAAACGGGGCACATACCACAGCACTGAAAACAAAAACAGTTGCCATGCCTCTGGAGCTTTTTGTGGTCATGAAAGGAGCACAGAATGAGGGGAAGGAATTATTTTATTAGCGTCTGACACCCTGCTCTGATACCAGATAGTAAACCCCAAAACTTGTGCATGAAAGATAAGAAACTACATTTGCAGTAGTTCCCCTTTTGTTTCGTCATCTTTCTTTTTCATGTTTCAGACCAGAAAGATAATGAATCTCTATAAAGCTTCTCTTCCGATATATCATGACTCAGAGCTGAAAGTAAGAAGCGCTAAAGGAAAACATGAACTCACGATCAGGGGCAGGGAGCACACCACAAAGATGACAGTCATTAGCGCCAGCCATACAAGGTATTCCATTTCCTCTTCCCCCTGTCCGAACCAGGCCAGGCTCAGCTTCTTCTTCCTCCCCACAGACACCACTGAGCCACGTCGGACCAACTGGCTCCGGTGCATCTTACACAGGCTGACAATCACTGATCCATTGCAGACAAACACAATGAAAATCAGCAGTGCCATGAGGGAGGAGTAGGACAGAGAGAAAGCCAGCACCAAGTTGGCGTGGTCATCCCCCGTTGCGTACATATCAACGAAGCACCACGTGCCGGGGTTGTATTGTCTGAACCTTCCGTAGCCGCTGTACGGCATGAGGCAGAAGGCCAAGGAGAAGAGATAAATAAAGACCAGCGTTACTTTGGCAAAGCTACGGCGGATGTGCACAGAGTAAAAGTACGGGTGGCTGATGGCCAAACAGCGCTCCATGGCAATGGCGCACAGGATGAGCGTGGGCGCCAGGCCGAAGAAGATCATCGTAAAGCCAAAGAGGTTGCACAAGGTACCCCCACCCAGAGATATTAGGGTCTTGTTGTGGGCGTAGCAGACAAACACAGGTGGGCTGAGGAGGCAGGTGCCCAGCAGGTCCGTGAGGGCCAAGCCTGTCACCAGGATGCAGAAGACGGATGACCTGGAGTGGTGCTTCTTCTGGTGCACGCCGAGGATGAAGAGAGCAATAAGATTTCCCATGACTCCAGCCAAAAACATGAAGATGCTTGTTGTTGGTGAGTTATGAAGACCCTCTAAGGTGTTGTTGTATGATGAATTGCTGTCCATGTTTGTCTTTCTCACATGGGGCATTTGTCTGATCTGTGAGGACTTAAGAAGGAATTTCCAAATTCCCAGGCAACAGGAGAAAATACTGTCCATTGGCGACAATCGCTTGGCAACACAAACAAGAATGGACGGTAAAATCCATGACGCTGACTTGTCTTAAAGTCATTACTCATAAACTCCTTCTTCTTCTCTCATGTTTCTTACAGTCCGTTCTGAAGTCTTTCTGTAGAAGAAAACAAAAACGATCAGTTCCTTCCCCAAAACATAAAAACTTCTAAATCAACTTTAGGTTTTCCTTCCTAATACAAATAGCCAAATTTTTTCCCACTCTCTAACATTGCCGACCACACCAGTTTATAATGACTTACCTTTTACTGGAGTTAAACAAATGAAGCAGAAGAATCGAAGAAATGTTCAAATTTAAATGTACCGCGGCAGGTAACGTGTGCACTGACAGAGAGCTGAGGCTCTTCTGCTGAAGCTTTTCCTCCTCCTGTGCAGTTTTGTGCGCCTCCCTCTCTGTTTCAGATCAATACAGTCCCACCCACAACTCTAGATGTGTGGCTGAGAGCCGGTGAAAAGAAAACAACATCTAGCTGCTGTACGGTTTGCTGCAGTCTCCACCATTCATACAGAAGACTGTACGTCTTTTTTGTTTGGGTTTGGGAGCGGAGGAAATGACTTATTTTTCAAGTCTGATAAATCTAATCTGGTGCGTAAAATAAAAATTTTTTTATTTTACTTCTTTTGCAGACATTTTTCGCAACATTGGCTTTCTACCCATGTGAGCTCAAAGGAAAACAGAAGGGAAACATTTGGTTTGGCTGTCTGCTGTAAAAAGTTTTAAAGGTTTACATGTCAAGCAGCTTTTCTTGTCGATGCATGTCAGCTGATTAATGGAGAGGACATGACTCAGAGTGAAAGCCACGCTCACCGAATCCTTCTGGTTCATTTCTCATATTTGGTCATTTGTTATTGTGTTATTTTTGGGGTGATGTTTTGTGGATTCCTTCACTTTGTGTTTTCAGGGTTTTTTTAAATTTTTTTATTCCAGTTTGTTTTTACTCTGCAATGCTTCAACAAATTGCAATTAACAGACAGAGCACTTCAGATAAATTAATTTTATGATACATCTAAAACTACTAAAAATGAAATGAGTATCTTGTTGCAATGAGACCAACCAGGGTGGCACTTTTAAACAAACACCACACACAAAAGCTCTAAACAAATACCGCTGTGAGTACACTTTATTCCCCAAAACAGCACACTACTGTAGTTTGTGAGGAAACCAATAGAGGCAAAGAGACTTTGATAGTTGGTAAATTTGCACAAGTTCTTATGGCGATATAGAGCTTAAACTGTCGGCTTAGTTCATTCAGAGGAAAGTCATGTTTGTCTTATGATCAAACGTTAAGGTGGATTAAATATTGAGTGAGAGAAGGATTATGGGTAGATGGATGTGCATATGCAGTACTGTGCGAAACTGAGTAATAATCAGTCAGTTATTTATGTATTGTTTCCATCGTGGTCTGGATCAATAATTAACTTTATGTGGGGCTTTCAAAGATTTAATTTTGTTAACCTGCTCAGCTCAGACCTATGAATCACACATACTGTACATAAAAAAAGACTCATCAACTCAGGAAATAAATCATCAGTGTAACTTTACATACCAAACAAGTCATCAAACAAATAACTGACTGAAGACTTAGCTATTAATTAGCTACCTAGGTGTTGTTAGGCAAAGTTTAAGTGACAATTAGAATGACAAGATGTAAAACTAAATAAATGGATTATTAGATGGATAATGATGATTAAAAAATGTAAAAATTAATAAAGAATCTGATCTAAATTGGATGATTCAGGGTTTTGGCACCAATACAAACTAAAAGCATGAAAATTACTTACAAAACACAAAATCTTAACACTGTTGTATGTATGGTCTGATATTTTGAGCCTTGATCGAATCAAAGACTGCAGAGAAACACCTTCAAAACAAACAATGTCTGCAGTTAAAAATTTTGCTAACAGTGTTTGGGTTGTGTTTTAGCCACAGTAACCACACATCACACATATTAGTTTAAAGTACGTTCAGAAAGTCACTGGACATGAGTCGAAGCTGTGGTGAGATGGGATCATGTGGTCTGGAGAACATCATTTCCTCTTTCAGAACAAAAACTGGGCTCCTGTCCACTGACTGAAAAAAAATCAGTTGCTTAAATCATCTTCAGCTGTGAACATGAGCAATAAATGTTGGGCTGGAGAAAAAAAAGAATTTACTGACACAAACAGGTCATTTTCAAGAAAATGTTTGATGTCATTTCAAACTTTCTGACTCATAAATTCACACTAGAGTGGGTCTGAACGGTTCTGACCAGGGTTAGGAAACAGATCCAGTCTCTGATTAACTGGAACAAAAGATCAGGTTGTAGAAATGTGGAAATTGAGTTCTGGTGTGATTACCGTGTTTGATAAAAGAATGTGTACGCATGCTTACGATTTCTGTTATTGATTTTTATTACATTCCCTTTGAACATTAAGTGTAGAATTCATCTAGAAATTTTAAATAATTGAATTAGCCAAACATTTCTTTTTCATGCATTTTATTGTTATTCTTTATTACTTTTTCCCAGGTCCTGTTTGTAAATGAAATTTTGATCTCACGCCTGTTCTCTGTTCCATTTAGCTCCGTAGTCTCCAGTCTCCTCATCAGCCCCCGGCCTTACAGCCATTCAGTTTTACCCTCATTGGTTGAGCATTGTTGAGCTTTCATGCCACATCTGGCTTCCTTTGTGCCTCTTTTGACCTTACCCTCAGTGTTTGTAAGTTTTGTTTCCACGTCTGGATTTTTGTTGTTTTACATTGAGCTCCTCGACTCAGTCTGCATTCTTGGGTCCAACCTTATATCGTCACAAATTGTTTGTACTTTAAACAAGTCTTTGGATCAATGATGGCAAATAATGTTTAATGAGCCAGAGATGAGGTGAGCTTGAAGGAGTTCAGCTGTGGAAGCTGACGTGGGCCTTTCAGCCCTTCCAGCTGGGGTGTATTTCAGTTTTCTGGATTTTAGAAAACATTATCTTCTAATTATCTAAAATGAGCATGTCAAAGTTTAGGTTTGTAATGCTTTAAGCTTACTCAGTCGATGGCAAATACTGAAGCTATTTATTCAATTTTGACATCTTTGCTTTTAACTAAAAACAGCAAATTGTAAAAAAAAAGAAGAAAAGGGAAATGAAAGACACGTCACAAAGGTCAAAAGGATCCAGTGAAGACTCAAAACTAAAACCTTTAAAAATGGGAAACAAAAGGGCTGACAAGGCTGCAAATGAGAATAATTCCAGGGAGAAGATGAGTGAATCAAAAACACGAGAACAATGAGTGAATGAGAAGCAGGAGGAGGATGGGAGGCTGGGAGTTATTTCAGGTGACTAATACTGGTCGGTGAAAATAAACACATGAAAATATCCAGCAAAGACGAGCACGACTGCCTATTCGTAAATCCAAACAACAAGTCAAAACAACAAACACCAATTCATCACACAGCGGCGGCGCGTTCACACGATGTTAGGATGTTCATTTACTCTGGAACCTGTGGACAATACACAGGCGTCTGGAACACACAGCTAATGAGGCAGGCCTGTGTCAGCTTACCTTGTTTGGTGTAATTCAAGCCATAATGGAGTTTAAAGACGTTCTCCTGCTGACAGAAGCGTTTTCTTTCGGCGGAAGCTTCCCTTGTTTCAGCTTTGTCTAAACAGGCCTCGGCTGGCACAGTGCTCTCTCCTGGGGAGGACAAACACGTCCAAATGAGCCAACCGTGCTGTAAAAACTCGCCTCTTTCATGGAAAATATTTGAATGTGCTTTGCTTCAATTCCTTAATAAAGAAAACGGAATGATGGGGATGCAACAAAGGCGCGGAACTGTTTTATATAAAATTAAAGGAAGCGTAATAAAATTGAAACATAATTTTTTTTCTCTTTTGTTGTCTAAAATAAACAATAAGTTTATGAAAAAATAGAACACAGTTAGTGGAAAGCTTTTGTGTGGACACAGGTTTTCTACCTTTGACAAAGAGGAAATCAGTAAGTTTTAAATAATAAGTTTGTCTTAGTCTTTTAAAATCAATAAAGGAGACACACTTTACTGGTGTTAGAAGGCTGTACCACAATTTTGGGGGCCTTTCAGCAAAACCACAATCTTACTTATCAATGCATCGGAAACATTAAACTTCCAGAGGACCCGTCCAGAGGATCAGATATAAGATTCGAAGAAAGGCAGAGAGGTTCAGATATATATTCTGGGGCTAAACCAAACAGTGCTTTGTAAACAAAGAAAAGAATCGCTTTACAATCAGTTCTGCATCTACCAGGAAGTGAGGAAAAGATAAGAAATGGCTCTTTTTCTAGTAGCGGTTACAACTCTGTCTGTAGACAGGGCTACAGAAACTGAATCCAAAATAAAGAGAGTTCAAAAAAATCCAACCTGGAGGTGATTTTTCTTGTAAGAAATGAATCTGTTATCTGCTCGTATGTTGTGTCAGATCCCAGCAAGTAAATTTAGACATTTTCTGGTCCTTATACTGGAAATGTTACTGATTCCTGCTTGCATAAAAATATCTTCCATGTGCCAGATTTAAATTGTTTCCAGATTTAAAACGGTTTTTTTTTGTTGTTGTTTAGGTGAAACATTATCATCCTTAACTTCTACTCCCTGACCTCTGCAGCATTCTTCTCATCTTCTCCAGGGTTATCTCAGGTTATCTTTCACGCTCATTCTTGAGGGAGCAAAACGACTCCAACAGCATTTTCAAAGAAAAGAACGAAAAGAAAGAAAAAAAGGGCTTGGGGGTAAAATCCATTTTTTAATGACACTTGATTCCTACCAGGGTATCCAGAATTTAAGATCCCAGCAGCCACCTGTTGTGGACGTGTGTTCCGGTTAAGGCTGAAGAATGTGCTGAGAAAAGAAGATTATATTTATCTGGGGTTTGCTGAGACATAAAATAGCAACATTATTACTCTGCTGTGGAAAGACGTCTTTAGATTCAGATCAATAACTGAAATTTTCTTTGTGTCTGTAACTCCATACAGACTGAAAGGTTAAAACTTTGTAATTGTCATTATTTTGTGACCAACACACAAGTTTGGTAAATTAAAAGACAAAAAAAAAAAAGAAAATTGCTGCTCCTTGTTGTCCTTGTAGGAATGTTTTCTTGAAAACCCTTTTATTGATTTAGTGATGGGTTCATAAAACAGACCACTTGAGGCCAAGTGATATTATTCTAAAAGCCTCCCACATTTTTTTTTTCAAAGTATTTTCTCTGAGCTGAGTCAGGAACTGTCTCGTTTAATCTGCCAGCATCTTTTTGTAAATACTGATTAGGAAAAACATGGCTCTGTAAGAACTTTTGAATAATCCAAAGGATATTTTTGGTAAAAATGATCAGGGAGTGTTGTGACCTAAACATCTTACAATTTAAATGTTCATACAGGAATCATGAAAGAAGACAAAGAAGAAAAACACGCCCACATCCTGGAGAAACCTTATCTTTATTTGTAGAAGTTTTACACTCCTGATGTTAAACACATTGATACAGATGATAATAATCTCACTTTAGTTTATTGCTCATCTAGGCCGAGGGCCAGTGTCAGTCAAAATTTATTGGTAAAATGTTATATACTCAATTATTCTCATAGAAACACAAATTCCCTTCAAAGTATTAAAAACAACTCTCTGAAAAATGCAAACTTAATTGTCTTTGCTTGAAAGTTAGCCAGCTGACACAAGGAAAATGCACTAAACACTGTGATAAAAAGAGAAATAATAGAATTATTTCAAATTTAAAGGGTTATTTTTAAGGCAAGATAAAATGTTAACGATGGCCAGATTTGGCCCGCAGGCCTTGAGTTTGACACATGTGCTCCAAAGTGTCATATTAGAGTTTAGAAAAACATTTTTATTTATCAGGATGGTAAATGGGGAACTTTTTAAGAAGCTCTATTAAGAATAATGTATATAGAATCGAAAAAGTACCGCAGAAAGACATTTGGTTATGATGTAACGCGTTCAGGCAAACAACAGGCCTGTAACTCTGTAGTTTCACTGCTGCGGTCTAAAAAGCTGCAACAATTGTTATCTGGTCTGAGGCTTTTTCAATGTTTTTGCTAATTTCATCATATTTTGCTTTCAGGGTCTTATCTACATCCTGTCTCTCTCTGTCGCTTGCCGTCTGGGCTGAACCAGAATCAGATGATTTCAGTCCAGTTTAGAAGATAAAACAGCGCCATCTAGTGTCGACATGCCTGTAAAATGCTCCGTGTGGCAATCAGACCAAAATCAGGCCTATATTCATCTAAAATGTCAAAAACATTTAATAGACTGCAGGATAAATGTGTTGAACATTTTTTATGTAATCAAGTTTTAAAATGAGTGCAATCTCAACTTTTAACTCCAAATCTGTGTTCATGTTTGTTAAATCCATCACACACGAGATACACAGGTGGAGCAGCAAAAAATCTAGAACTTGGCCAATGAATGTTTTCACTTCTTTTGCAAAAAGCCAGCACAGACCTTGCTTTAACTTTTCCCAGAGGCTGTTACTAAAACCCTAATTTTCAGGAATTTATGTAAATTTGGTGCCGAGGGCCAGATAGACATGAGACAAGGGCTTCTTCCGGCCTACGGACCTTATTTTACCTACTATGTGTGGATCAGATACTTGTAAATAATTAGCTTGATGATTCACAAAGCTCCTGTCAGAATTGTATTCTGTACATTCTTTATATTTGATATGGTTCTTCATAAATCATTGTTCATAAAAAAACAAACAATTGTCATCAGAAACTGTCCCCACCGGCTCCGATGATGGGTCTGCACAGAGAGGATCAGTATGCAGGAGTACGCAGCATCGTTGTTTGTACAGTAAATGTCAAACAAACAAGACACAAGGCAGGCTTTGTGTGCTTCACGATGAAATCATTGAGCCCAGGAAGCGGGGCTTGTTCTGCAAACGAGGCGTGTCGAGCAGATCAGCAGGAAAGTATTCTGAGAAAAATCCCTTTGGAATAAACTCTGCATTTTTATTTTCAAAGCAACTAAACAAACAGACATATTCACAGCTTTTAACGTCAAACTGCAATTTTTTTTTTCAGTTATGAAATATGTAGTGCATAAAAATGGTTTTAAGCAAAGACAATGAAATAAATGATGTGGTTGTAGAACGTTTCAATGTGTTGTTGGTGTGAGGTGACATATTTGGACGTGACACCTTTTACATCTGTGGGCTTTCGTTTAATAAAGAACGATTTGGCTGCCATTAAATCACACCTTTTTCAAGGTGAAGATTGCTTTTTTTTTCAACAAGACACAAAAATTATTCTGCACATATTATATATCTCATATTATAACCACCTGGCTTCCAAAAAGAAGTCCTGAGTTTGGCTGTAGCAAAGACAAAGTCACCCTCGGAATACAATTCAAGCTTAACAAGAAAAAACAAAACAAAGGGTGCCCTGCTGAGCAGCTGCAATCCAACATGATGCAATAATGGGAAATTTGTGTTTCTTTTTCTCCTCAGTGGTTGGCCTCCTCAGATCACAGTCACCTTTTTCCAACACCAACGTTAGTGAAGTATTCAGAGCAGACTGAGCTCAGAGCTGAACACGTACCCACAGACGGTATGTAGATTAGTGTCCCGGGGGAAAATGAGCCACAATGAGACATTTTAGACTGTATTTCAAAAGGTTGTAGCTCAACAAGGTCTGTTTACGGTTTCAGGCCTGTAGGTTGCTTTTATTTAGAAATTTAAAAAAGATATTTAAACTTGAGGGTTTTTCTGAAAAAGCTAAACTATTCTACTTAATGGGTGGAGTGGTGGTGCCGAGGTTGTAGTGGCCTGTGGGTTTCCTCTCACCGCTTGAGGGGTGGGGGACACCTCGGACAAAGTTGCAAGTCCAGATGTCCAGAGAAACCCAGAGACAGACAACCCCTCACACCTCGGGACAATTTAGAGTTACTAATTAACACAACATTCTTGTTTCTGGTCTTTGGGAGGAAACCAGAAAAAAAAACGCGTGCACGAACTCCACCCAGAGAGGTGAACCTGCATACTTATCACTGAGGGGACAGACCTATCCACTGCACCACCGTCCTTCGAGCTCTATTCAGAAATGTTCAAGCTTAACGGTTGTCATTAAACACCTTGTATGCTGTTACCCAAGTGTGACCCGGTTTCCTTATTCATTCCCTTTATCTTCTTAACTAAATTAACTCCACATCCAATCAAATACAGCCACTCCACATAAAACATGTTTCTATTGGCTCTCAGTCTTGCCAGTCAATGGGACTCGGTGCCTGAGAGGTCACGACCCCTGCTGACCTGGATTACAATCGGCACCTGAAGCAATCCCTTGAGCCGCTAAATATAATTTGTGCCCGAGATAGTTTCCCCGGTGAGAAGAGGTGGTGACCTGGCCCGACCCGGCCCAGCCTGAGGCTGTCTGGATTAGAGAACTCGATTCAAAGACGGAGCAGAGACAGCAGAGACATTTAGCTCCGTTTCACATAAAACCAAACAAATGAAGGTGAAGAAAGCTTAATCAGTTTATTGGTTTATGGAAAATATATCACATCTTTACATTTGTGAGATACTTTCAGATGCTTAAAGCCCATCAATTATTCAATTAATTTAAAAAAAAGAAAAGAAAAACAACTCGAACCAAGCAATATTTAAACTTTGCATAAATCATAGCATACCCCAGCTAACTTCTTTCTTCAAACTTTTGAAGTTAACAGTTTTCCTCCAACATTGAAACCTGCTGCAAGTCTACAGCGTTGCTACAAAAACGACACCATCCCACCATCTGCTCGTCCCAAAGCCAGAATTAAAACACAGCAGCCCCACCATGAGTAGTATCTGGGAATATACAGTATATGTACTCTGTTCAGTAAAACAACAAGCAGACTGAAGTTTGATCACTGGACTACAAATTGAAGAGCAGACACCAACAAATACAGAAAATGTGTGAAACATACACCGTATTTTAGCAGCAGTAACAGTGGCATTTGGTTTCTTTTTTAGAGCTTTTTTTATGTTAAACATCCATGTGATTTATACCAAAGTGCAAATATGTTAGACTGCATGTGTTTTCATGTTACTGTAATAAGCAGATATATTCGGATAAACTACGAGCCTTGCAAAAAGGTTGCATGTTTTAAAGAGTATTATGGCACATTTCAGAACCAAACGGAAAACATGTCACACGTCAATTACTACAATAAGCAATGCAAACTTTACGATACTCTAATATATATGTTGATATATCTTGTAACCAAAGTTTGTTGTCAATACATTATTATATGAGGACACATTTAAAAAGCATTACATCAATATTTTCTTGATATCCAAACAAATATATTAACTGCCGTCCTCAAGCGTGTTTTTCTCACGATCATCCTGAAACAGAACGACTGTCTCCAATCTGTGCTGTGGGACACGTGAAGCCCACAACTCCAAACACAACAAAATTACTTCCCATAGAGGGAGAGGAAAAAAACAAAACAACAAAAACAGCCACCAGCACAATTCAGGGTCTTCTTCTTTTCCGAACTCTTCCAGGTTTCCACACCTTCAGCCGAGCACCAATGAACACCCTACACTTCAACTAATTGCTCTTGCTATAATCAATAGTGACACAAATTTTACAGATATATAGCTATATATTTATGTATATACCTCCAGTGTGTACACAATCTGACCACTACCTTTGATGGGTTCAGAGTCCCGTTGTTTTCACAAGGAAAAGGTGCATGCAAAACAGAGAACTCGATTTAGGTTTTTAGAGTCACCACAGATGTGAGACAGTTTGATTTTCTTTTTGTTGTTGTTAACTATCTGGGAAGAATTTAAAAAACCGTTCTTGAACAGATTATTCAGACTGATTTCCTATCCTTCTGCCTTTCTCAGTGTTTCCCTTTCCTCTAAATTAATCAGGAAGCTGGGTGACTCAACAGAATCTTGGTCTGAAGTAGGAGGACTTTGGCCCTTTTAAAGCTTGGTCCGGTAACTTCTTTAGGGATTATTCTGTTGGTGTTTGCTAAACAGAGACCTTAGAAGTAGTTGGATGTATCGAAGCGCACATTAAAAAAATTCTACAGGTAAAATATTTTAAGGGGGGGCTACTTTTATCTTTTCATGATTGTTCCTTTTTTTAGTTCTTAAAGACAGTAATTTTAGTAGGACAAGCAACACAGAGAGGAAGTTCAGAACTCTCTTCACTTGGCTGTCATCATCTGGACAAACTCTAGAAAGAAGAGAAGTAAACTGTTTAGAAAATACACAATACGTAAAAGATAAAATGTTTTTAATATTTAGACTATCTAAAGAAGATTAAAGAGGTAGGGCTGGATAACAGACTTCTTACCCTCGTAGTTGACCTGACCATCACCATCGATGTCGGCCTCACGGATCATCTCGTCCACTTCCTCATCAGTGAGCTTCTCACCCAAGTTAGTCATGACGTGCCGTAGCTCTGCTGCACTGATGTAGCCATTACCATCCTGCACATAAAAGATAACACACTTTGAGGCAGTGTGTCCATGGTGAAAGCAGTGAACACTCATGGTCAGCTGCACGCTTGACTGAAGTAAACGTAGCTTTTTCTACCAATCTGTAAAAGTCCACCAAGTCCCTCTGTGGTGGACCACGATTCTGTAACTGCTCATATCTGATGTGACAGATAAAGCTAATATTCATCAAGTAGTGGAGCCAAAGATCCAACAGACAACAGCTAGACGTCATCGCATCTGAAAAATTACTCAAACCTTTCTTTCAGATAGACAGATGACAAAGCAGTGCACATTAGAGTGTGAAACAACAAACCCATGAAGCTGGTCCAAAAATAACATTACAGATAACAGGAATCCAACTGGCATTGAAACCATTTCCAAACCTTGAGACTACTTTTCACTTCAAGCCCAGTTTCTGCCACCACGTTAAGAGTGGGTGTGGGTGTTAAACTCTAAGAACTAACACAATAACTAAACTGTATTATCTTCTAAAAGTAACAAGCAACGGCTGCGAGCATGAGTTACACAGATTCACTGATGTCCACAATATTTACATTTATACACAATATACATTTAAATTCTTTAAGATAAATTTGGACCTCTTTCCCTCCCTCACAAAACTTAGATCAGATCTGTTATGGTTTGGCTGCTCCTCCCTGCAGGGGGCGCCACAGTGAGTGACCTCACAAACAAGATTTACAAGATTACAACACCTCAGCACAGACCACTGATCTACTGTGGACCCCCTCATACACAGATTACACTAAACTATTTATTATAAGCAAGTATACTTCTTTATTTATTTACTTTTATTGAGGCAGAGACAGGTAGTAGTAAATCGGAGGCAACTGCGATGACCCGGATAACTGAGAATTTGCACAGGCATGTTGCGTCCAATCCAGTAATTTTACTTTGTTGAAACTTTCTGAGCTAACTAAGAATTTTTTCATGCATAATGCAGTTTAGAACAATTTACCTCCTAAAAATAATGAAGCCATTCTTTTAACATCTATAACCATGTTTTGTCCTGCTATTGCTGGTGTACAGAGAACAGGTTTTAATGAATGCGTTAGCTGATCTAATAACTTTATATTACCTTGTCAAAGACCCTGAAAGCTTCTCTGATCTCTTCCTCACTGTCTGTATCTTTCATCTTCCTGGCCATCATGGTCAGGAACTCAGGAAAGTCAATCGTACCGTTTCCTACAAAGTTGCAAAAAACAAAGAAGTTAACAAATTTATGTCATTTTGATCATGGCAGTAATTTCATTTAAAAGACAATAAAAAAGTATCAATGCTTATTGGTGCAACTTGGCAGAAAGTAACTCATTTTATTTGCCAACCTTACAAAACATGTGGCTATGAGAAAAAAAAAAAAACGTGTGGAAAATTCTAGACGTTTAGAAGTAGTCATTTTGGGACCATTTTAAAGTTTTTCCTCACCATCTGCATCCACCTCATTAATCATGTCCTGTAGTTCAGCCTCAGTGGGGTTCTGTCCCAGAGAGCGCATCACGGTACCAAGCTCCTTTGTAGTAATGGTACCATCACCATCCTTATCAAACAGTGAGAATGCTTCCTTGAACTCTGCACAATAGCAAAAATATGACCAGTTACCAAAGGCTTTAACTTGAAGACACGTTCATTTTTAAATGACCTGACATGAATGAAAAGTCCAAGCATCAAAAAGAACATTGACTATAAAAGTACATATGCAAGTTTTAACTGTTTTCTTGACTCAAAATTTAGTTGATTTATTTTTTATAAAACAACATGAATGTGATGTACTGTTCAGTGGACTCACAACCAGAACCACACACTTCAGCTACCAACACCCAAGGCTTTGATTTTTGGTGTCTTTAATCTTTGAAACGACTAAGTTTGTCAAATTTGGAGATGAATTAATGTGCTGCTAAAGATACAACAAACCAAACATGGTAAAGGTATGCACTCACCAGCAATCTGCTCCTCGGTCAGCTGATCGGCCTGTTGAAAGTACAACACACCAATGAAGTACCATAAGCAAGAAAATTAATCAGTTTTTAAATAATCATTCAGAGCTGAAATAGCAAACTTCATAATTTGGTTTGTTTGACATAATGTAAAATAGAAAGAATTGTGTAAAATTTTACTTGTAATGACAGAAGAGGTCCAGAGGAGAAAAAGAAATGATCAAATGAGAGAAATAAATCTGCTGAAAGGCAACACTTGGTTCTCCTATTTGTTAAGAAGCAACAACCAGACCATCTGTCAAAAATTATTTCTGCACTAAAAATGTTGAAAAAAATTCTTTAAAAAATAAATAGAGCTTAGATTCCCTGCAGGCCTGACGAAAAACATCTGCAGCAGCTTTACTTTGTACACAACCTGAACTGATGCAAATGTGCTTTAGGCAAACTAATTCAAACACAAACAGCAGGGCAGCACCATCTCTAACCTCTACAACCTCCTGTTGTCAACATGAAAATTATTAAGTCATTTACCTTTACTGCCCTTTATTAGAACAACAACAAAGGACAAAATATTAGCTGGAACTTCATACTTTTCCTAAACAAAACACTTTGCACAGCAAAGATTTAATGACTTTGTGCAAGGTGTGCATAGACTTCACCACAAATATTCAGCACATTTTCACCCATATCTGAGGAAAGATGAAGAGTCTTAGTCGGCCTGTCTGAGCCTGACAACATGCCCACTTTAGGCTGCTGAGGAAGTGTGATGAGGGACGGGTATATATTCTCCACAGCCTGAAATACACATGCCTTCTATAATTAGTGAGACACGAACAGGGTCGCCAATGTAGCACACTGAATATTACAGCAACTAACAACCTCTTTGTGGCTGTTTAACTGAACAAAGTGTTTGGCTCGGCTCTAAACTCTCCAACCCAACAGCTAACCGTTGTTCAGCTGTTGCTTTGCATCTTTATGTGGTCTTTCCTGAGGTCTGCGTTTCTATGAGGTAACTGCTGCAGAATATAAAACCCTACAGCCTGAACAATTCATGACTGATATTGTCTTAATGATGAAGACAAGCTATTGCCACAACTACTTCTTTCAAGGTTATTCAAATGTTAGAATGAAATTCCTGAAGCTTCAAAGCTAGTGCTTTACATAAGACAACCAATCTTATTTAGCGTTTCAATTTGCTCCTGCACTGTTGATAAATAAAACTGTGATCTGTGCTGCAAAATGAGTCAGAATAAGCTCAAGCTGCAGTGCAAAAACCATGAAAACAATGACTTTTGCTGTAATTAAGATGCACATTAAACCAAATTAATAAAACAATCTAGTGATCTCAGCAGCTAAAACAAAAATCATCCCAATCTACCTTTGAATCAAAGTATTCTAACAGGTATGGTCAATTTCTATTGAAATTTATCATTTTTATCTGCCTGCTGTTGCAGTGCTGAGCAATCTCTACAAAGAACATTGGACTTTCACCTTTTCTGAATATCAGGCGGAAATTTCTGATATCATTCTAGCCCAATAAAAAAATAGTTTTCAAACAAGCACTCTCAAACAAAACTAGCTCATCACTAACAAAGTGATAAATTGCCAAATTTCAACAAATTACAAATCATTTTTAAGTTCTTGAGATAGACAAGCTGAAAATAACAAGAACTCAATATAGGAAAAAAAATCCTCACTGACTCATTTTGCAGGATGGGGTCACATTTATACAAACTATGGGCTTTTTACAAACCAAGAAGATTAAAGCTAACGTTTCCTCTCGCCTGAGGTGTCGGTAACGCCATGTGTTCTTCGAATCAAATTCAATGAGTCACTGTGTTGGCTGGGGGGGTGGGGGTAGACTGCAGAGTATTCACTTCGTCAAGGGCCAAACGATATTTATGGTGCTGAAGCAAGCAGTGTCTACATTGGAGCGGACCATGGTGCTGTCAGAAAGCTTAACGCCACATTCTGCAAACTCATAAGAAAACAAGAGTTATCACTAATTTCCCTAGTTCTCCTCTTACCACTTCAATATAGTGTCAAATCAGGTTCATTTCCTGCAATCTCCAAGCAACATGTGACTGAGAACAAAAGCTGACATGTGCCAAGTTTAGCAAAGACAACAGACCATTTGTGTGGTCCGCAGAAACATAAAAAAGAGCCATTTGTTTGAAGAGTTAGTGCCCATTTTGGAGGATGCACTGCGGGCACAGTCAGCCTGCTGCACAGTGCATGTTTTGGTTCAATGCGGGGGGAAGGGAGACGCGAAGAGGAGGGGTGGCAAAGAGGATCATCCAGCAGAAGCAGAATGCGGTTTCACGTTGTGGCGCAATACGTAACGAAGAGGAGACGATGGTGTCATGTCCAAAATGTTGCAGCTCCTCGTCGTGCACAATGCTTAAAACACATGCAGGTGCTGCTAAACGTAAAGGGGGTGGGGGAGAACTGCTACCTGGGAGCTGGATTCTTATGTAATCCCACTCCGCGCAGATTATAACCATTTTTTCGCTTGTTGCGCATGTCAAAACTACCGTCCCAATCACCCCGAGGACGTGGAATGACAAAATGGTTGTTACGGTAGCAGGTCATTTACCCGCAGCGCTGATGTATTTAATGTAGGATTAACGAAGTGGGTATCGAGATTCACCCTGGATAATCTGTTTTTAAACACAGCATCCTTTTCACCACCCCGCCCACCGTAGACCCGACGCACACAAAAAACAGAGGAAGAAAAAAAAAAAATGCTGTAAGCCTTTAAGCATGTAGGTTACAAACGCGCAATCAGCAAATGTTTGGTGTCGAATAACAACAAACGGACGACACGTTTCCTCTCAAATTTCAATGTGTTTGCTGCACAGCTGAAAACTATAATTAGAGGAAAATGGTTCTCTGCTAGAGCTGCCTCGCTGATGCAAAAGGAAATGAACTGATACAAAACGTCAATAAAACGTTATATAAACCTTCATTAGTAGGATTTTTTGAAGCCTTTACACATTACTAAGCTAAATAAAGGCCGAACTCATTTTTGCCTCGGATTATTAAAAGGTTATCAGAGGATATACTTAAACACGTATGATTAAATGCTGCGATTAGCCTGATAGCTTTAGCATGGCTATGCACGTTGTAGTTAGCTCGCTACTACTCACCATTGTCCCGTTGACTTTTTCAAGCTCTGCGAAGATGCCAACAGATTTTATTTACGGGGCTGAACAGTAATTACGCAACAGCGGGTTACTTTGATGAAACAGCTTAGAATATATTATATCGGAACATGCAAATGTAAGCTACGGTTCAGGAAATGCGTATAAACCGCTGCTGACGACGAGTTGCCCGGAAACCTCAATCCAGCAGCGACGCTGGGGTGTGCGTAGGTTTGTCAAAACTGTATCCCTCCGCGGTTGTCCTACATCATTGGAACTATCTGCCACACACGCACAAATGTGTGTACGTAAAGCATATCTATTTCTATCGATAGATAGATAGATAGATAGATAGATAGATAGATAGATAGATAGATAGATAGATAGATAGATAGATAGATAGA
>JAVKLF010000063.1:8407652-8429925 GCA_034783495.1 Millerichthys robustus | reverse complement strand
ACCTTCTCTTTCCTGTAGATGTGATAACATCTATATCTTTCTTGGTAATCTATTACAGTAGGACTCTAAAAACAAAAGTGATTATGTCTGTCATAGCAGCTTCAGGATTCTGAGTGATCTCCTACCTCTGTGATGTCCAACTCCTTATAGTTCTGGTAGCAGCCATCTCCATTCTCCCCTGTGCCCCAGTCTCCATAGACCAGGTCCCTGTGGAACCAGAACAGTGCATCGGTGTTGTTGAAGTCAGAGAACACCTCCTCCTGAGAGACATACACATACAGGTCCTGCAGGAATGGTGAGAAAATAAAGCTGTTTATTTTATTGTGTCAGGAGAAATTGAGTCAGTTAGTCTGAGAACAAGGTAACACTTGGGTACAGCCCCATTACTTTAGGGAATCAAATATGAGAGATGTTCAGGAATGGCAACCTTTAATTCAGCAGGTCATTAATGGAAATAGGTAAATGTGAAAATATATAAATGCCAAACATCCAAATAAATCTTTCTAATTTTGTCTTAATATGTCCAGATTCACACACCGACTTCTGTATTCATTATTTCATCTATGTTTTCTAGACATATTTATTATTTTTATTGGAGCACTTCTAAGAAATTGTATGGACAAAAAGAAGATCAGTGTAGTACCATGAGGCTGTCTTTGGGGAAGAGATTCCTGCTGGGTACTCTGGGGGCACCTGTTGGTGTGTTGGGGTCAGGAGTGGATGGCCCTCTGCGGAACCAACTACTGATCGCCCAAATTATGAAGATTCTGAAACAAAAAATAATAATTATTACAAAGAGGAAAACATAAGTGTTAACTAATATAAATATAAAAATATACATATTTTTTCCATTATTGAAATAGCCTACAGAAATTTAAATATAATGAAAAATAGTATGAAACAACTCATCTTTATATGCATGTTGAACAGCAGAATAAATAGAATTTATATTAAAGTAATGTTGCATACTCAGGACAGGTAAGATACTTATAGGTCAGCTATTTTGTCCCATCAGTGGTTCTTTAGAATTTTTAGATGATGGAACAACTTTAGAAATTTTCCATAGATCCAGATAAACATCTTCATCAAAACAAACTTAAAAATAGGGCAAATGTTTAGCTATAACACTAGCTAAGATCTTAAGAAGCCATCAATATAATATAATAATAGAGATAAAAATAATTTACAGAATGTATTTAAAAGCGGAATGTGCATTCTATTAATTATTACACCAGCGGTATCAGGGGAGGCTTTTAACTGTGACCTGGCTCTTCTCTGGCCTGTGAAGAGAACAAGTCAGCAAGATTAAAAGAATGAGTACAACTTGCCTAAAGAGGACTCCTTTAATAACTTGCCAAGCATTAGGAGCTTGTTGCTGTTGCTGCTGAGGGTCCTGTGCATTTCCAGCTGTCTGTGCAGTCTGGACGTCTGTTGCAGCAGTTCCATTGCTGCTCACCTACAATCACAAACGAACACAAAAAACATGCTCAATGCAGCCAAAAGTTTGATGATGAGCTTCATTCTACATTTTAAAAAAGTATCCATTGATTTTATTAAGTATATTAACATTGCCTGAGTTGTAGAACATGTAGGTTTTAGTAGTACATTAAATGGCTGATGCATGCAGAAAATCGTGTATACCAACAATGACTTTCTGTCAGTAAGATCTTTGATCAGGTTTGCTTTTTTGTATTTTTTATCATTCGAAGCCCCCCACACAGTTTCTAACAAGGCCACGCTTCTTTCAAATGACACAATAGACAAACACATGCCAAGTAATGAGGCTCATTATCTATCTAAAAATCTAACTTACCCCTGTTGTCATAAACACAAAAGAAGACCGGTGGTTGGCCCCTTAAAACTAACAAAACATTACAGACTAAAAAAAGTGTGTTCAGTTCAAACAGGGTATTGTTTATAAGGGAGACAAGAGAGCCTAAAAAAATCAGTGAGCACTAAAAATGTAAGTTTGTTCTCAGGTACAAGCAAAACCAATAATTATACATAAACACGCAGAGACATTGACTAAAGAAATAAAAATTAGAAATATGTTCAACAATAGTAAGAGTTAATCTCCCCAAACTTAAGAAAATAATTTACAATTTGCGCATTAGAGATTAATAATTAACTTGGTATTCAGGATGAATGTTTCACACCAGTTTATCACTTTGTCTGGCATTAAAAGAGGAAAAGTTCTGGTACAATAATTGTTCTAAGCAAAGGATATTACTGGTAATGTTTACAACCATGGAATTATAAAACAAAGCAAGGCATATAAATAGGATTAAAAACTGTGTAATTTAAAACAGACAATGTGGAAAACACAGACCAGTATTCTATATTAAGTATTCAGGTCATACAAAAAACAGACCCTTGTGTTGAGGTCACTGTTATAGCACCTATGAGAGTCTGAACAATTTGTCTCATTTGTCTCTATGTGTCCCTGTGATGGACTTGGGCCCTGTCCAGGGTACACGTCCCCTCTCGCACAGTAAATGCTGGTTGGCACCAGCTTCTTGTGACCCATAAAAGAGATGCAGGTAAAGAAAATGGATGGATGAACATAAACTAATTAGTTTAGATTTGAAACAAAAACATTCAACCTAAAGAAGAAAACAGCCATGTGTCCTATCAAGTCTTAAAGCAACTTACTGATTGCTAATTAACAGACATCTGCTATAGCTTCATTTTTTAATCTGTTTTATTGACTTTTACAACTACAGTAGGTTATTTTGTGTTATTTAGCAATAAGTACAAGGGAAACTATTGGTTTGTCTTTTGAAAGTTATTCACAATGACCTTTATGATGTGATAAGCATTAGTCATGTTTTGGAAAAAAACTGTTTGTGAAGCTCTAAATAGCTTTTTATTATAAAAAAGTCACAAATCTGAAAACACAGCTCTTTCTTATCAATGACTGGGATACCTAGATATATTAAATTGGGTGTTTAATTTAATGTTTGTGTCACTTTGTAGACAGCAATGCTCATATTTGATTAGTGTAACACATTTTTTATATTTCACACCTCTTTAAATGGTTTCCACATAATTTTGGCCATTTTGAGTTATTTCTAATGAACAAACAGCCCTTCATTTTCTTTTTATTGTAATTTGAAGACATATACGCGTCCAGTTTCATATCCAATGCATGTCAGTGTTAAGATTGAGGCCTCCGAAACCCTCATGTCCGTTGTGAAATAGCTGCTAGTATAATAATGTTTAGACAAAACATTTATGCATTTTTAAGGTTAGATTTTTTTTTTACCAAAGCTAATCTTGTTTAGTTGACTATTAAAAGTCTGTGATGCTGTCAAGTCAAGCTTTGTGTTTAGAACATGTAGATAAAGACTGGAGGTAAAATATTTACTAAAAGAAGAGTCTGAAATGAGAGAGAGAGAGAGTGGCTAACGATTAGCCCGGTAGGTTTAGTCATGCTGCGTTGTTCTGGTTCAGGCCTTCTTCTTGTGTCACGCTGCGGTTGTCAGCTGGTTCACACCGATACAGTCCCAAGCAACTAATTATTCTCTCTCGTTTCTTTGAGAGTTCGTCTTCGGGTAAAATATCACCGTCTACACTCCCCTTGCTTCGTACCTCCATTCGTTAGCGGTCAGGATTTCACAACACATCGTAAAGAGGAGGTCGTTTAAAACCAACCGGCACTTAACTGTCACTGGAGCTCGCGCGCAACTAAACACTTCAACGTTAACATTCCGGCACACGACGTTCAAAATAATCGACTCGGCACATATTTACAAACCGCTATGTGTAAGTAAAACTGCTGTGAGTGTCAATAATTCTACCTCTCCGTTGCTCACGGTAGATTTAGTTGATTCGCTCCCCTGCGTCGCCATCTTTCTCCGTCTCTATCGCGCACACATCACACTGCTGCTGGTGGGGAAAGTGCGCGAAGTCTCGCGACAACTCACATGTAAACGTCATCGTAGGGATTTGTGCAGTCTGTGTAAAATATGAGGGCTCATTATTGCAATACTGTGGTTTTCTTGTCACGAGCTGATGATGAAAGTACGTGAAAGACTGCTTTGTCATGCAGTCATTATGGACTGTAAAGATTATAAACTTGAGACCTGAGTGAAAGTGGGTGGGCAACAAAATTTACTGTAACTTGTAAACTACATAAAAAATTGAAACATGTATTGTCTGTGTTGTATATAGGGATATACTTTAACAGTTTTTTCTTTTTATTAATTATATGGAGGAAATAGAAAATAAACAAAATTTTAAACAAGGACCCCACATGATTTGTTGGCCTTCACAGTGTGTGTTAGGTATGACTCTCAGCTACTGCAAACAATGATTGATGGGTTTGAGATGGGATTACATTAGGGAAAGATTGAGTCCTGATATGATTCATGGCTTGGAGATGTTTGTACTAACAAAAGGACAGGAGGCAGAACTGATGCAATCTGATCATTTTATAGATACTTTTTGTTTTTATACCCTTTGGCACACAGTAATCTTGAGAATGGAGCAAACAAAAAAACCATAGGGTAAGAAATAAAGATGTGAAATTGGAGTTTGTTGGGTTTTGAAGTATTTTTTTCAAGGACCAACTTAGCATCAATAAAATTTGAAACTGATGCATTGCAGCACCAACAAATACACTTAAACACTACTATTTAGAGTGATCTATTGGCTTGATCTTCTAGCTGGAAGTACCAATTCCTATACAGTACAGATTGAGTAAATTCAGTAGAGATATACTTGGTAATACAAGTAACGTGACTGTCTGGTGGGGTTTTTCTTCCAATTGTCTTAATTATAGAGCATGACAAAGCAATACACAGTCTTGAAAATACCAGGACTACAATTCATTATGAACATTTGTATACAATTATTTTTAACCACACTAACATCGACCAAAAGTAACAATTATTAGCAGGAGAATTAACATAAAAAATTAAATTAGTACATGAAGTGAAACAAAGTCCATTCAAGGCGGAAACACTACTTTCTTTATGATGATGATGTATGATTCAATTTTTTGTGATAATCTTTTGTTCAATTTAAACTTTTTCATGTTGCAGGAAAAACAAAGGACACTAAAGTGCTTTTGGATCACACCATCCGTAGATGCGTAGGCAAAAAAAACAAAACACAACTATATGATGTAATAAAATAACCAGTCTTCTGATTTACGAGCAGAAGATACTTCAAAATAGGGTCAAAGCACTGACCAAAAGAAAAAAAACTTTTATCCAGCCAGTCCAGTCAAATCTCATCTAAACCGTAGTCTTCCTCTGGGAAGTCTCCCACTATCACGCTCAGTGGCTTCACAAACGCTCCGTATTTGTTATCGCATTCAAAGTATTTTTTCCCCTGAACCCTGTGAAGATACAATGGAAACATCAGATGAAATTAATTCAAACAGTACTGATTCAGTCACATTATTAAGAAAAAAAAAGATTGCTCCTACGTTCCGTCATGCTTTCCGAGGGGCTCGTCGTACTTAACACCCACCCAGTAACCAGGCTTGAAATCTGCTGTGCCTACAAAATAGATAAAATGATTTTTTAAATATGAAACGAACTTACACTTACAAACATACCAACTCTACTTACCAACATACATGACAGTTCCAAGTTTCGTGGGTTGCCCAGGGACTTCCACTTTACAGCGGCTGCCGACAGAAATGGCATCAGCAGCAGCCTTCTGTTCTTCATCCCGAGCAGCAAGCTCTGCTTTCTTCTTAGCATTCTGATCCTCGTTGTAATGACCAAACTGGTGTTTTTTCATAAATGACCTTGCAGAATCTTAAGAAAAGTAAAATATATCCATGTTAAACACTTGGTATCATCAACAGTAACTCAAGTCTACACAAAAAAGGACTACAGTACTAAAATCTTCAATATTCACATAAAACAAAATCACTAAGTATTATGTTTTATGATCCATTAAAAAAAAAAATTGTACAATAAATTAAAGAAACTCATACCACTCCTTTTCTCGTATGCTTCATTTGAAAGCTCAAATTTCTCCACTTTGGAAACATCAAACAAGTCGCCCACCTGGCCTCCACTTTTATCAATAACCTGTGCAGAAAATACAATTTTAAAAAGAAACACACCAGTTTTGCATGCTGCTGCATCAAACAACAACTAATAACACTTCAGAATTACCAATTACTGTTGTTTATAGTAATTGAATTCCAACGAGTGACAAAGTCACGTATAGAAAAGCGATAGCTTTAGTTGCTTCCATGTTTTTCAGAATCACTGCACATTTGGCACTTCACGCATATGATAGTAGTTCTGATTAAATGAGGGGTATTTTTGTTGTATTCCTGTCAAAAGTGTCTTGATAAATTTTGGCAGTACATTGTAATATGAGTTGTGGTTTGCTAAAGTAAGTAAACCCTGCTTTGGCTGTCACTGCAAACTCCTCTGGAAATGTCAAAGTCTGATGACATCTGTGAAAACACACTACATTACAGGAACTTAGGGATCTTCTTGTACATACATGTAGTCTGCAGTTGTCATCCACAGGATAGGAACCAAGTAAATCTTCATCATTGTGCACTTTCTGTAAGAACTTATCAGAGACACTGAAAATTTCCAGATCCATGGAGGAGGCAGGAATACCCACAATCATCTCCAGTTTCCCCTGAGTACAATATGATAAAAAGTGTACAGACAATGAAACAATTAGAATGGTGTGTATGATTAACATAAGCCCGATTTAAGTGTGCAACAGATTTGTTGTGGCGAGTTTTACCTTTAGTTCTGCTATAGTAATCCCTCGATCAAACTTGCGCAGCGACTCAAAGGAGGTCAGTGGGCTGGTCACACGAACTGCCACAATGGAGTTGGTAACTACAACAACTCCACCGTCCATTATCCACAATGTTGATGGACAAGACCTGTTGATAGACAAAATGAGTTGTATTGCATCTTTAACTTGAGCTACGCCTTTCTAAAGGTAGATACCATTTTCTAAATAATTGCTTTGACTGTTGCATACAACCCCAGAGACAAAAATAGTTTACTAACGTGTTTTTGAGTTTACTTATTTGCTCCTTATGGTATTATTCACTATTGTTTTCAAATTTAAGTAAACAATGCTTTAAGTCAAGCTACTTAGTCTTCGCTTTTCTAAACTAATCAGTTGTAATCAATGAATTTTTCCTTTTACGTTTTTATTTGATGGCTCGTTGGTAATAGCTGCATGCTGCTGCTAGCTAGCTGAAGTCAGACAGTACTACCAATCACGTTGGGTCTACTGAGACACACAACGTTGCCACAATCACTTACTTCTTTCAAAAGTGGAAATAAATCGTGAAGACCACAGTCGTCTGCCTACGTTTTAGGAATCTGTAATGAACGAAGTGCTACAAAAACAACAAACTCTGTGCATTTAGCTTCCCTTTACATTTGTCAAAAACTCACGCGACAATTCCTGTTTACGCCCTACTCTGGAAGGTTCTACCCGCCTCAACTGAAACCAACCAATTAAATTTGTGATCAAACTGATTCGACCAATAGCATACCAAAAAGTAGAAACAACGCTATGGGATCGCCCACCCAAAAAGCTGATTGACAACAACGATAACCAATTGTCAGACAGGAGTGAACGCTGACTGAAGCAACCACTTAGGGGTGCTAAAGTCAAATTTAAATTAGCTAAACTTCATTTGTTAGCTACTTTACAAAAAACAAAAAACCGAATACGCCAACTACTTTTCTAAGCCACAGACATGCATTATAGTTGGAAAAAGCTTAAAGTGATTACTGAATGGATGATAGGAGAGGAGGGGCTAAAACAAGTCCTTAACCTGCATCCCCACAGTATTTACATTCCTGAAACGGGTAAAGGAGATGCAGGTTTGCAAAACCAGCAATCACACTTTACCCTTAGGCCATATATCTTATCACAGTGACCATGATCATTTCCATGCTCTATTAATACATGTTCTTCACTTGCACCTCTTTAGGTTCCTGTTTAGACCTGTAAATCCAGATGTAAGCTTTTCATTTTACTCAGTGTGAACATGGGAGACAACTGAACTGTTATACTATTAGTGCTTGTTTGTACAGTCAATTACATTGAACATGCCATGGGATAAAAAAAAAGTTCAAACAGAACAAATAGTAGATAATTTTTTTTTATCTATTATACTTAACAAAACCCATACAAAGTCATAACCCAAAATCTAAATAAAATTTCACCCAAACAAATTAGCAATAATTTAATAATCTATGTTAATTCTATTAGCCTACTTTTGCTTTCTTGTCATTAGTCACTAAAGGTTATTTCTTTCTGATCTTTTGAAAATTCAATTTAGACATTTTAAACTTAAAAGAAAAAGACAACTGAATATAAAAGTAGACCCTAAATATTATTAATAGTAAAATAGCTGGGGTCTTTTTTTCCTTTTTCATTCTTCTTATTATAATCATCCCTTTTGGTTGTATAAGGTTTACTTTTTGACTTCTTTAAACTGTTCTTTAGATGTGACCAAATACAATTATTCATTCATAATTTATTAATTACACCACATGTTATAAATAGGCTATAAGCTACATACTTTAAGACACAAGTAAAATTACTCCACTTATTTTTGCATTTCTTGACTTTGTCATTCAGAACTTTTTTAAAGTCGTGAAAGGATCAAACAGGACAATAAAAAAGGCATGAGTCAATTTATGAGTCACAAAGATTTTTCCAAACAGAAAATATTGGCTCTGAGGTTAACCACCAGCTTTGTTTGTTAGATTTTGACAGACTACTGAGAAAACTGCAGCGTTTCATCAACTTAAAGCTTTAATTCTTGGGTTTTATTATTGCCAGTGACCAAGTGACAGGCCTGGTTTTTGGCTCGCAGACACACTAAAGAGGCAGACTGGGAGGGAGGGAGAGAGGGTGAGGAGGAGGAGGAACTAGTGGTGAGGAAAAAAAAAAGTTAAAGTGAAAATGGCTTCCTTGTCTTTGGAGTCCACAGAACAATCAGAGAGCAGCCCAGAGGAGCCCGAAAAAGAGAAAGATCCCGTCCAGCTTTCGGAACAACTGCTTCAAAGTTTCCAAAAGTCGGCTCTGAGTTTTTCCACAGACCAGGTTTCGTGTCTCTGCGAGGCCCTTCTGCAGGCGGGCAATGTGGATCGCCTGTGGAGATTTCTCTCCACCATACCTCCTTCGTCCGAGCTGCTACGTGGCAACGAGATCCTGCTGAAGGCCCAGGCTCTGGTGGCTTTCCACCGGGAGGAGTTCAAGGAGCTCTACGCCATCCTGGAGAGCCACGACTTCCACCCGTCGAACCATGGGTTCCTGCAGGACCTGTACCTCAAAGCCCGCTACAAGGAGGCGGAGAGGTCCCGGGGCCGCAGCCTGGGCGCCGTGGACAAGTACCGGCTTAGGAAAAAGTTCCCCCTGCCCAAAACCATCTGGGACGGGGAGGAGACCGTGTACTGCTTCAAGGAGAAGTCCCGCAACGCGCTGAAGGAGTGCTACAAAAGCAACCGGTACCCGACTCCGGACGAGAAGAAGAACCTGGCCAAAGTCACCGGACTGTCCCTCACACAAGTCAGCAACTGGTTCAAGAACCGCAGGCAGAGGGACAGGACCCCGTCCGGAACCCTCAGCAAAAGGCAAGACCAACTCAGATTATAATTTACAGCAGCTGATTCATAACTAAGTTTTTGAAAAGTTTCTTTTAATAACCATTAAACAAACTAAATGTGACAATTATTTAAAATAACTAGGTTGGCGTGTTGAAGTGGACGGTATCGTTTGACAGCAAGTGAAGCCACACATCAGAGACCAAAAAGCATGTTGCTTTGTTATGAAATGTGAGATCCAGATGGCCCCACAAAGGCTCAAGTTTCCCTGCACTGCCGCCCTCAGAGGGTGACAGAGGTTGGAGACAGAAAGAGGGGGGAGGAGGGGAGAAGATGCTTTCAGTCAGGCTGAAATCAGTTTTACAACCATATTACCAAGCATGAGGCAGATGAGACTGAGCACAGGGGGCTCATCACATACCTCAGAGGTAATGGTTGGTTCTCATCGGGCTTCTTAGTTCCACAAAGGAATACTGTCCGTGCACGACACTGATGGAGAGCAGGTGTGTTAAAAAAAAAATAGTCCTTGAAGCACTGCATGCATAATTTTGCTGTGGCTAGACTTCACAAGACATCTGGGAGACGTTTTTCTTCTTACGTGGACATTTTATGCGTAAAGAGAAACTATGGGGGAAGATGTCCTGGTGAGCCACAACCTCTGTGAGAAGAAAAAGATGCTTTTTTTTATTACACAACCACAAATATCACCGTAATCTCTCAGCTACCACAACATGTAGTAAATTTTGTATTGGCTAAAGCCATCTTAATTTGGGATGACCGAAGAAATACATCCAGTGATTACTTTCTGAGTGTGTGAGTAAAGTTCATCCAGTGCTGATATTTTGCTAAACCAAAACACACACTGGTTAGGGCGACGATGATTAGCTTTTCAGCATGCAGGAGATGCTATTGAGAATTTATTTTGTTTTTGAATCAACTGCAGTGACCAGTGATTGAGATTAGATTGTGAATACATGTTCGTTCACTAAATCGTTTAGCTAATAGTCTTTAGAGCGTGTTTCCCAGAAATGTTTATACTTTTCAGTTTCCAAACCATTGTGCATTAGTGTCAAAAAATCCATGCACAAAAATAACAATTTACCTTTCATGTATAAATGAGCTCAAAAGAAAGCATGTTTAAATGAATTTAAATGAAGGTAGTGTTGACTGAATCAGAAAGTTGATGAGAAGGTAGCTTCTCTCCTTCTAACCTAAATTTAACATGTCATGGTTACCACAGTCACTTTCACCGGCTTGTCCTCACCCTGAACGATATGGCTTCTCTTTCCAACCATGAAAATTCACGATAGCCCCCTCTAACCAATACCTTGACTCGAACTATTGTTTATGCCGAATGGCAGTTCAGGGAACCCAATCTCATTAGAGTCCTTAGTTGAGGTCCCAGAAGTTGCTCCAGCTGAGAACTCAATTAGTCTGCTGGAGGATTTCAATGTCCATGATTGAGAGGATTGACCTCTCTAATCTCTTACTGACCCCCGACTTTAGAACATGCAGTATATAATGAATAGATAGATGGGTGTTAATATTTAAAACAAAACAAGATTTGGAAAGGTTGCTTTCATTAAAAAGTCAGGAAACTGTGTTCATGTAATTGTTTTTTATTTCAGTGAGTCTGATGGGAACCACAGCACTGAAGATGAGGCGAGCGTGATGGACGACACACCAGACAAACCGGAGAAGGCTGCCATCTCCACGGCGCCCATCATCTCTGTTTCTGCAGTCCCTTGTAACGCGGGAAGTCAGCTCATCCTGAATGGGTCCAGTAGCTTCCTCACAGCCTCCCAGCCTTTGCTCCTCAACGGAAACTCACTCATCTCCAGCTCAGGTGCTGGCATCATAATCAAGGGACTAAACCTGGGCGACAGCCGCAACGTCACCCTGAGTCCCGTTGCCACCAACAATCCTCTAATCCTGAACGGGGCTCCTGTAATAACCAAACCTGGGATGAGTGGGCATCTGCCGCAGCAGACGACTGCTGAAGCCGAACAGGAAGTCACAGTCCTGACATCCAAAGTTTTGAGCACTAACGCCGTATCAATGCCAAACTCTCAAACTATCATTTCTCCATCGCTGCAAACCAAAACCGAAAGTGGCAATGAAATGGATTTCATCATTGTTCCTAAATCAGAGGGCAGCGATGAGGCTGCGACATCATCTTCTTCGTCTTTATCCTCCTCCTCACCAACCCTGTCCTCTCCAATCAGTCTTCCTTCAATAGTTTTAGCACAAACCCCCCAACATCAGGAGTTCCTCACCCCCGCAGCTTCTCTGTCATCTGCAGGCATGGTTATTTCTTCTTCAGCAACTATGTCCAGCCCGCACAGCACTTGCGTCGCCTCTGTTTCCCAGTTAAATTCTTCCAGCTCTGTGATTTTCTCCTGCAACTCCACCCCTCAGCCCATCTCTTTGCCCCAGGTGGTGCCTTCCATTCAGGGGACACCGGTGTCCCATCTGGTCCAGCAATCTTCAGCAGCCCAGTGTCCTCAGCTGGTCCCAGTGTCTTCGCTTCCCTCATCGGCTCCTCATTTCCAACCCGCCCAGACTCTAAGCACCAGCCACCTGCCAGCACAACTAGGTGCTTCCACAACTACGTCTCAGTGCGCCACCACCATCGTTTCCATCTCCCAGCTCTACAGCAACAACCTCCAGCAGCAGATGATGCACCAGCCAGGAGAGCAAACCGCAAACTCCACGCCGAGCAAAATCCAGGCCATTTCTGTATCTTCCCCAACGCAAGTGGTCCCGGCCCCTCAGACCAAAGGCAGCACAGCACCGGTCCCACTCTCAGTGCCTCAGCTGGTCCCAGTCTCTTCCATCCAAACCTCCTCCAGCCTCTCATTCCCACAAGTGGTCCCCGCTAGCCCATCTCTCTCCATCCCCACCACTGGGATGCCCCTACAGATCCTAACTTCTGCTCAGGCTGCAGGAGGGGTCTCTCCGTGTCCACTCAGAATAAACCAGCTGAGACCTATTCAGAGTGCGGGGACCCCAACCAGCATGGCCCCTGCAGTGCAGCTGCTAAACCCAGGAATCATTCAGCTGCCCTCTGCTTCTCCAGGTACATGGATCACGTCATGTTCTTTTGTTTTAAATATAATGTTCAATTAAATGTGTTTGGGTATAGGACAAGAAAAAACCCAGAATCTGAACTGAAAGTTATGAAATTACACAGAGATTAAATATTCTTGAACTATTTTTTAAATAAATAAGTATTTAAGGATTTAATATTATTAGGAATGGTATTCCTTGAACAAACCCACACCACCTGGCACCTTGTATGCCTGAGTTTCACAAAGATCTCACATTCAACTCGACTATCAATCCGAGTCTGTTGCTACAACCACAGTTTCTGTAAAAATAACATATTAATATTTTGCGTTTGCTAAGTCCAACTAGGAAAATTGCAGCGTCTGCAATACATGAAAGTAGCAAAAGGCTAGTTAAAAGCTAAAAATAGCACAAGAAGATGGAACAAGTATGCTATAGTAGATTTCAAAGAGAACAATGTTTTTAATGGAATTGATGAGATCTCATTGTATTTTATTTGATATAAAGTTCAATATGATAAAAAGTCTAAAAGTTATGAAAACTAAGTCACAGTTGAAATATCACAAATGAGCTGAACATTTGGACATTTTAATGGTTAAAAGAGCCAAAGTTTGAAGTAGTTACATGTTAAAAAGGTACAGAAGACAAAGATTAAGTAGAAACAGGATCACTCCAGACCATTCACAGAATTAGCTGAAGCAGCCGTCTTGAATTGAGTTGTCGCCAAAAGTAGATGAAAATGATTTAGTCTACTGAAACGGACTGTTTCTAATTTGCAGTAGGATATAAAATGTCATGTAACAAACAATTTAAACATGAAATATCTTGATGGTTTTTGTTTTGTTTTAGGTAATCTTGTCCTCAGTGGAAGCCCTTATCTGAGTGTCCAGCAAGGCAAGCTGATTCTGACCATCCCAGCAGGCATCCAGCTCACCAGTCTGCCTCTGAAACCAGTCCTAGATGCTCCCCCCATCCCCGCAAGTGGAGTGAGTGCAGTTCTGAACCCCTCCACACTTCCGGTGGCCTCCCAGCCTCCAACCACCACGTCCAGCAACCTCGCAACGTTTCCTCTGAGTTTCATCAACTCGTCCCCTCTGTACTGCGCTCCGGACTCTGCGCTCACCGGCAGCCAGGCTCCTGCCGTCTCCTCCTGTCACACTTTGGATCAGTCCGTCACCTCCACAGCACAGAACACGCTCACTCCAGAGAGCATGCTCACTCTCAGCCCCGTCTACAGCGGAGTGGCACCGAACATCCAGCTGTCTCAGCCGGCGTGGAGCCCCGTGCCCCTCTCAACTTCCACCAGTCTGACTCTGTTTGACGTCCGCGGCAAGGGGGAGCTGCATGTAGATCCTAATCTGTTAGCCCTGCCGGGGGGAGAGTCGCTTCTTCTGGGAAGCCCCTCTCCAGGCCAGGGCGAGGAGGCCGGCTCACCTTTGGGGAACCCAGAGGAGATGGACGGAGACTCTAAGATCCTCACTCAGCTTCAGTCCGTCCCTGTGGATGATGATCTGGGCCTTTAAAGTAGAGGGCTGGTGATCATAACGCTAATGATGACTTGATAAATTTTGCCTCACAGTATGGATTCTCTAATGTTATCTTATACATGTCGGAGATGGTTCGAAGTGGCACTTTTTAAAAAAAAAAATGTCCTGTGCAGTTTGAGAGGAAATTAGTCCTCTGGGTTTTTAAGGGAGAACTTGGCAACATTTGAAGTTTTAGTCCAAACTTTTACACACCTCACGTGACTTATGGAATCATGGAAAAGCAACTAACCAGGATTATTCTGATTTCAGCTCATCTTTGAAAATGCATGTGAAGACTGTGGGCTAAATCTGTTTTTTTATTTTGTTGTTTTTGTTTGCTGGCTGAGGTAGTCACCATAAAGACGAGACAATCCAGCAAATGGTACCAGTTTGAAAACCAGTGCTCTGTAAGACTTTCTAGACTTTGGTTTTCTTTATATGATCAGAATGTGCTGTCCTTTAACACTCTGGGAAAGCAGCACAGATTATTTTCTTTATAAAAAGAACAGTAGACTAGTCTTTGTTGTATCTTAAACTTTTACTTTTTTTTGCTTTAAGAGGAACATTATTTTAGAACTACATTAAAGTTACTGAAGTTTAGTTTGAAACGTGCAGATTTCCTGCATTTAATCGTAACTTCTTGATGACTTTCCTGCAGTTTTCAACCAAGGAAGCCTCTTAACATTATTATTTTTTTTTAAATACAGGATACAAAAGGGTTATTAAGATTTTCAATACTATGCAATGCAGGTTTAGCCTATTTTTCATTTGTTTGTTTTGACATAATGTCACACAGTGACTGAGTCAAAGAGCCGGGACTCTTGGGGAGAAAAATGAAGCGTCTGCAGTGCGTTACACTAAAACCTTTACTATGAATTTAAAAATGTTCATTATCAAATGCAGCCAAACTCTCAGTATATTAATACTGATAAGTGCCTTATTTGTACTTCTAAATTTGAGTTTTTAAAAAGTTGTAATTGCTCGAAATCCAAATTTCCAAACTCACTCCACTTTTTTTTTTTTTAAATCTACATTTCTGTATCAGTGAAACACAATGTGATGATTTTAATTGCATAATCGTTTGATCTCATCTCTGTGTATATTTTGCACATTTCATTCACGATGTTTACGTTGCGTTGCTGTGTTTAACAGCGATTGGACTCGTCTATTCTGAAGCTCTGTGTTTTTTCACGAAACGCCAACAAAATATATTAGAGTTTAAACACTAAATAATATGCTGTCATAATACAGGTAGTTTGGGGGCATTTGTGGTACACAAATATACACTTCAGTGTTGAATCTAGTTACAGTAGCCAGTTTTTTTTATTATAGTATGTTTGTCTGTCTTGGTACTTGTAATCTATTTAAAACATCTACCAATCAGTTTCTAGTTTTTAATAAAAAATACACTCATGGATAACGCACATATAGGAATTTACATTAAATTTTCCAAAGGTCACAAAGTGGTGCCACTTATTTCATCCATTTTGAGGTCATTAACTCTACTTTGAAATAAAACTTGTATTTTATTTTTGTTCAACCTGCTTTTTGGTCATCAGTTAGGGTAGAAAAATAAAGAGCCATTTCACGTTTTGTACCAAAGATTGCTAACATTAAAGCTTGTGAAGGCTTTGATTTATACCCAGACATTTATTTGTAGCATGGCGTTTGTGTTTTTATTGTCCTGTTTGTCACAGATATGACTCCAGATGTACCAAAGATATTGTGTGTCCATGGTTTTGTTTTTGAAAAGGGATCATTTGTCTTGTCATTAAAGGTTCTTGTTTTTGTATCCAAATGCATTCTATTTTTTTATATTCCACAATATTGTATTAAACTACATTTACATTTAACCTCGGTGTTGTTTTTCAGCCTCCTCTTGCACTGTTTGAGAGACGTAGACTGTTCTAGTTGAGTCATTGTTTATCAGAGTAGTTTGCCTCTAATTTGGCAATAAAATTTTATTCAAATGCATTATTCTCTCCCGGCAATGAAACCTTCAGGTGTGTTTTTTTTTCCCTGGTTTGTACAATAGCAAAGCTCCAAAATATGCATGAAGGCGCACCGGCATGTGTTTGTACAAGAGAATGGGGGATATCTCTGGAGTGTTGTTCTAACCCTGATGGGCTCAGGTTACCTGTGGCAGGGTATGATGATAAGTCCTACTAAAACACATGCAGGTTTCAAGTAGTTTTTGTTCATCCAGAATCCTGCTACAAAGCTTCAGCTCTCAGATGAACAAATGTAAGTGAAATAGAGAAGTTTCTACAAATTCATCTTCTCCCACAGCGATGACCTTCACAGCAGAGCAGGTCATTTGTGTGTGTGAGGTCCTTCTGCAAGGTGGTCACATGGATCGGCTCTGCAGCTTCCTCTCCACTCTCCCTCCTTCCTCCTCTTCGTGCCTCGGGGAGCTGGAGAGCGTGTTGAAGGCTAAAGCTGCAGTGGCCTTTCACCAGCGGCGCTTCTCGGACCTCTACGTCCTCCTGGAGGGCTTCCCCTTCTCCTCACGCAGCCACCCGTTCCTACAGCAACTCTGGCTGAAAGCCCACTACATCGAGGCTGAGGGCCAGAGGGGTCGGCCCCTGGGAGCCGTGGGGAAGTATCGCATCAGGAGAAAGTTTCCTTTACCGCACACCATCTGGGATGGGGAGGAGACCAGTTATTGCTTCAAGGTACAAACTCATCAGCTGTTGAGTAGCTTCAGTACCCAGTCAAATAATGTTTTTTCATATAAATAGTCTCTTAAAATTGTCTGATATTAATGCACGTGGATGCTCAGGTTTTCTTTAAAATCACCCATTGTTCTATTTTTAGATTGTATTTTTTCCAGGATGGTGATTCCCATCTTCACTTCTGAGCTTCTCAAAAATGCTCTTTTATTACCCTGTCATTTACTAATCTATAGACAATAACTTAATATGCTGCAAAATAATTATATTATACTTATAATACTTAGGGCTGAAAATAGAAACTAAAATAAAAAGTAGGTGAATATTCAATACATTGATATTTGTGCACCAACCGTGTTGCCTTCAAGACCTTCAGTATTTTAGGCACACGCGTAAAAAACTGTTTTAAAAAAAACTCTGGTATGGTTATTTACTGTAATATCTATTACTTCTGTAATATTTGACATATTTCGACTTGTTTAAACTCTATAACCAGGAGAAATCGCGGAGTATATTAAGAGAGTGGTACCACTGTAAGCCTTATCCGTCTACACGGGAGAAGCGGGAGCTGGCAGCGGCCACCGGCCTCACGTCCACCCAGGTCAGCAACTGGTTCAAGAACCGCCGACAGAGAGACCGAGCTATGGACGTAACCAGGTCAGCTACAAAACAACAAGTTGTTGACTCTGAAACTGTTGTATCTCAGCAATTTAGAGGCAATACATTACTTTGTAATAGTTGCAAGTTATTTACGTCATTTTAATATGAGTAATGGGAGAGGGCGCGGAAGGATACGAGAAGTGATTAGACTAACCGGAAGTATGAAATTTACTTTTTTAAACAAATAAGTAAACATTTGAACACAACTCACGGAACGTTTTCCTTAAAAAAAAAATTACTAAAATACATTTTCATTTTTAACAAGGGAAGCCAGCAGAGCAAGGATATGAAAAGCATAGAAAAAATAGATCCTTTAAGTTCATATGAGATTGTGCACACCAATACGTTTTATTTGGGGAAAAAATAATTTTATTAAATTAATAATTTCCACTTTTCCAAGTCTTGAGGTAATGTTTGCAAAACATTTACGCCTACGTTGCATCTACCACGTGACATATTTAACCTTTTGAACAGTTGTAACAGCGCCCTCCTGTGGTTAAAGTGGATCATAACAAGTCCCTTCTTTTCTTTTCTTGTTTCAGTTTCCAAACATCACTCAGTAGAGGCCCTTCAGAAGTTTACCTCTCTTCTGACAATGAAGGCTCTCCTCCTGGCAGCCCACATCGCCTCCTCCACCACCGGACACCTCCACCGCTCTGCCACCCACCTTTTCCTCTACATCACATGTGTGGAGGCCATTAGGTCATCACTTTGTTAATGACACTCTGCTCCTTTTTTATTTAATCCTAATTATGAATAAAACATGTCTTTTTCCCAGACAGAATACCCAGATTTACACAGAACACCAAAACAAGACAAAAACAAAAAAACAGTTAAACATGTTGCCAGACTAAATTTATAAAGCTCCACAGATTTACTCCATGCCATTTTTACACTCAACATAATGACTTTTGAACAAACCGCTTCCTCTGTTTGTTTAAGGGACTATGCTGGTGTTTATATCCGTATGTAATGCATCTTTTTCTTTACCTCAAACTCTAAAGAGAAATAAATAAAACCTTTCACAGTAGACTAAACATTGTGTAAAAGTTTTTATGTTAAACATCATAACGATGTCCCTGGCACTGCTGTTCAGCGGATCACAAGTCTTTCCGTAAGGAGGTAAAGTGCATCTTCAACATGTCAACAGATTAATCAATCATTAAGGCTTCTAAGGTTTTTCCCCACTGAACCCCAAAAAAGGAACTTAAAATGTATTCACATTTCCAGGTGCTCCTGTCAGGATCTACAGGACCTTTAAAACAAAACTCCATGTCACCTTCACAGGACACTTGGAGACGAGTGTCTGATTCAGACTGAGGAGAACCCAGCAGGGAACAAGTCTTTAGTATCCGGTTTGTCCTGTTTATTCTGTTTCATTAGAGTGAGAGTCAGTTTGTGTATTTTTGTTGTTGTTCAGAAGCCCAGGTATTCAGCCAGAAACACAGCCATGATCTTAGTGAGGTTTTCTACGGTCGGACGATGCATGTTCTCCTCTGTGTCATCCAGCGTGTGCCAGAACTGAGGGAAGGGGGTGGCGATGACGTGAAGCACGGGAACGCCTACAGAGAAGTGATGAAGAGATATATGTTAGAGTTCATGCAAAAAAAAAACATTAGAACCTTAAGATGGACTCAGACTGAGACAAGATGTCTGTCTGCAGCACAAAAACTGCACATCTTTAAATGATATATTAAAGAATTAAAATCCCAGCATTTCTTCTTTATTGTGACCTGCCTTTTATACAAGAGTTTTAAACTAATATTATCTCATGCTGAGAAATGACAAAGCTGTAGTCGTTTTAGTCTTTGCAAGTAAATTTTGCTCTCTAGAAACTGTCTACTTTTTCTGGAAATGAGGCCTCAGGCTCCGACTACTTCTCTGCTGCAGCTCACCTTTATGAAGGAAGGGGATGTGGTCGTCCTGCACAGGTCCCAGGTAAACATCCTTCCTGAAGTAAGTCTGCTCTGACGGGTGGGACGTCAGTAGTCCCTGCCGGTGGAGCCGCTTCTCTAGGAACGACAGACAAGGGAAGGGTTTGGGCTTACGGCAGCGTGGGACTGAAAGGTTTACGATTAAAGTAACAGACGTCGAATACCTGCAGCGATCAGGCGGTCGAACCATCGCGCCGTGTTATCGAAGTGATTTGCAATCAGCGGGTCGGGACCACCGAGCAGGTCCAGCAGCACAAAGAGGTCCTGAAGAGAAGAACTGAAGTCACGTTACAGAAGAAACTAAATTTATATTTGCCCATTGAGTAAGAGGTTCGTTTTGGAAAAGCTAAATGTGGTTTGTGTGTAAGTTGTGCATTTCTGTCAGGTGTGTCCTCACCACAGCCTGAATCACGGTGGCGTGCGAGGACGCTGCAGGGTGAGGCGTGTTCGCCATGAGCTGGGCCAGGTGACGAGAGCCGTACAGCGAGTCTGTGGCGGTCCATTCCTCGAACGACTCTTCGCCGTCAAAAAACACGAGCTGAAGGGTCACCGGGAGTTTCTGGGAGAAACAAAACGTGTCTCAAAAAAATGAAATTAAAAAAGACTTAACTTTAAAGACAAACAGCCGCTGAGGTCAGTTATTTTCTGCAGAATTGTTGCAGAGTATGATCCTCCAGTAGATGACGGTCTCTGGAGAGATGGCGTTAAACATAGATAACTGCTGCAGTCAGAGCAGGAGCCAGAGTCAGCGTTTTCTAACACATCCTGCAGCCTCAGAGGCAGAGCAATGAACGAGAGCATAAGGAGAACAGGACAGAAGATGCTCTTTACGCCTCTCGTCAGAGATTAAAAAAAACAACAGAAAAGCTCCACATAAATAGAAACACAGCTCGTCAGCTCCAGCTGCAGCCTCTCTCTAAGGTTCAGGCACAAAAAACAGACCTGCACCAACCTGCAGTTTGAAGGACCTGAGCTGTGAATCCAGTGAGGTGACCAGCTCAAGGATCATAGCACAGGGCACCGCGGAGTCACTGGCCCCCAGAAACACCTTTTCCGGGGCCCTTGGGTCCGGAGGCAGGGCCTTCGAATCATAATGGCAGGCGAGGAGGAGCCTCCGCCGGGCCGTAGGTTCCAGAGTCGCCACAATGTTAGTGAAGGTGACCTGACCACGAGGTGTCGGAGACTGAAAGGAGTCCAGGTCTACAGACCAGCCGGCAGACAGCGAGGACAGGGTGGAGGTGATGTGCTTCAAAGCAGAGCAGAGAATGAAAGATGAGGAGATGGTGTTGAACAAAATTAAAAGGGAGTCTTTAAATATTCACACACACACCTGCTGCACAGCAAGGCTGCCTTTTGTCCCCGGGAGCCTCTCTATCAGGATCGGACGCAGGTGGGTCTCCCACAGGCGGGCGGCATCCACCTGGGAGGCCAGACGGCGGATTTGAGACGCAGAGACTTTGCTGGGTTTGTGGGATGACTAGAGGAAACAAAAAGACCATTGATGAATTTATGTAGAAATAAAAAACGCAAAACTGCAACATATGTAATTCCAGAGGAAACATTAAGAAACAATCAACTTCCTGTTTGACAATCAGTTTCCTAATCCTGCCATTTTCTGTCTCTGTGCTGAAAGTTGACTTTGAGGTTTTTCTTTTTTAGACAGACAACATTAGAGGACAAACAAAAGTATTCAAAGTTCAAACATATGACTAGGATCATTGATGTTGTTTCTGATTGTAAAACAGTTGGAGTTAAAGCTATTTTTATGTTTGTTAGTGTTGATGAGCTGCCGCCTTGACTTGGACTCATTTTAACAGTGAAAGAGTTGATGTGCACATTTACTGGTTACTTTCTGAGAATTGCATTAAAATCACTCCAGTAGTTCATGAGATATTTTACTAACAGACATTCAAGGCAAAAAAAATTATCGCCCATTAGCCTTCAGGAAGATATTGTTATTGCAGAACAGGTAAAACGTGCTCATAAGACATTTGTATATAATAGTTCATTAAAACAAATCATTTCAAAACTTAAACAAATCACAAACCTGATTGTTACAGATCTATGTCTATAATAATATTATAACAAATAAATAATAACGAATGAATGACCTTACATTTTCTTTAAATCATTAGTTGCAGTAAGTAAACACAAGGCATAAGACACAATATGTATATATAGTTGGGTGTTATCCACTAATAGATTCAGTATGTAAGTGGAACAGAAGGATTAATTCGGTTTTTTCCCTGTCTCAGCTCTTCTTACCCTCTCTTTGCGCAGGTCTGCAGCCGGCACGTGGTTCACCTGGGCGCCCGCAGTGTCGTTGGACAGGTAAACACCGAGCACCGCCGCCAGAACCAGGACACCGAGGAGACACAGCAGCAGCACCCGGGCTCTGGGCATCCGCACTCGGTCACACGGAGCCTGGAAACAGCCTCCGCCGTTGCCGCTCTGCTGCAGGGGCTTGTACCGCCGGCCGGACCTCGACATAGCCGCTGAAGAACCGAGTCTCTCTGCCGAGTCCTGACGCAAACAGCTACGTGTCCAAACCGAAGACTTGTAGCGGGGAGGGAAACTCACACAGGAAGCAGCAGAGCCGAAGGGAACCCACGCCGTGACATCTGCTTCAGCGACATCGATCCGCCAAAAACTGTTGGTGTCCGACCCCGGAACACGTCTCCTGCGGCACACGTCTCTGAAGACATGGCCAACTGAATGGGCCGTTTTAATAAATGTTTAATCCAGCATATGATAGCTCATAGTAAAAGGGTCCATTTTTCGTAGACTCGTTGCATTCCTGAAAGTGAGTCACATTCACGGATATTCGGTCAAAGTTAAAAACA
>JAVKLF010000063.1:8360700-8377431 GCA_034783495.1 Millerichthys robustus | reverse complement strand
ACAGTGCGCCGACTCCTGCTGAGGGCAAATTGACCCACTTGAAGACAGGGGGGCTATAATCACATCGGATCAGTAAAGTTGGGAAGAGTGGACTGCCTTCTCCTCACCATGCTCTCTCACATGTTGGTTTATTAAAAATGCATGACAGGCTCCGGTGCTGGTGGGGGTCGGAGAGAAAGCTGAACCTCAGAGACTCGGATCTGCCGCAGAGAAATACAAACCTGATTGACAAGCAGCTGAAGTTATGAAGCTTTTGTTTCAGCTTGTCAGCTGCTGTGCGATGGTGGGGAAAGTGACGTGCTGAGCTGGAATATCAGAAGAGGGTGACTGCGAGTGTTGAAAAGTGAGATGGAGAGTGAGAGGACAAGAGAAAGAGGAAGTCTCTCCACCTTGCTGTGTCAGCAGTGCTGCGGCGTTAAATGACTGACTTACAGAGGAGGGATATTTGAGATGTGTTGGGGCCTGAGTGGGAGAGAATAAATTCAGCAATCAATCTCTCTGTTTTGTTTGTGTGCGTGTGTGGGAACAGCTGGCCTGGGTGCACTGACTGCCTCTGTTAGCTTAGCTCTGTGTTCTTGAACAGACAGGCTTTATTGTTGTAACAGAGTTAAAGTGATGAGGCCAGGCAGCCATGTAATCCAGCTAAAAACTACACCACACCAACCACACAGAGGGATAAACTCAATTCAAGACTGCATGAATCAATGTGAAGGAGAACTTTTTATTTTAGCTTCGAATGCTCTTGACGTTTGGACAATACGTTTTAAATTTAAGTCAACAATTCTTAAAAAATAACAGCAACAACAACTTTGAATTGTGCTACTCTACTTTATGAACATAAACTGGAAAGAAAAACAATATGACTAACAATTACAGCTTAGAAATAAGTGGATTTAAACTCTATATATATTGTAAATGTAATTTAAATTATATTGTATTTGATAAATCGGTTATTCAGACAACTCTCTTCTGAAAGAAAATCCACATAACTTAATGCCTTAATTAATTGAGGTTCTAAAATCAAGTTGAAAACAACAACTATGATGTAGCTATTTTTTTTTGTTTGTTAATTCATAGACAAAACATTTTGGGGCAACAATAATTAGCTTACCAGCAACGAATGTATTTCATCATAAATTTGTCACGCTTGTCAATTAAAAAGCTTTGACAATTAAATTTGATGCCCTGAAAACAAAGCCTTTACCAACATCTAAGGAAAACTGCAAAGAATTTGCAAGCTATGTCTACTAAACTATCATTGTGTCATTTTAAGCAACACAGAGATTTGATCCTTCTAAGTAGACAAGTGGCTGGGTGAGGGGCCAATTTTTTCAGACAGAGCCGCCAGTGTTTGGTTTGTCTTCAATGTGCTGGGACTTGAACAACTGGAATTTTCCCACTGGCAGGACGGAGAGAGGGGGTGAGCGGAGGGTGAGGTGGGAATCAGCCGAGGTAATAATCAGGGCAGGGAGGACACAGGTTTTCACAGGTAAGGGAGGATAAACTGAAAGTAGGTGAGGAATTAACTTGAGCGTGCTTCCTGTGGGTGACTCATCCTCCGCCCTGTCGCTCAGAAATCGTCAGGACAAACACCCACAGACAAGTGCTTACCTCACTCGTTCTGACGATGATGCGGTACTGGTACTGGTCTTTCAAGTCTTTGGTATCTTCCAGTTTCTCCCTGCGGATGCTTATGGCAACAGGGCCCATCTTATTATCAGTCCCAAAGTAGTTTGAGTGCTCTGGTGAAGGACAGAGTTAATCAAGGCTACAGTTTATACTGTGGAAAAATATCCATGTGTTTATATCTGAACATGAGCTTCTGTTATGTCTAACTAGGCACATCAACAAATGAAATAAGTTCAGCGTGCTCTTTGGTTAAAAAAAAAAGTTTGGACAAAATATCTTATCAATGAGAAGCTACACTTCTCAACTTTTACATGTTGTGTTTATCATTTAATCGATAAAAAGTTTGCCACCACCAAAAATGTAAAAAAAAACCAGTTGTTAAAATGCTTAAATGAAAAAAAATCTACTGTTAATATTATTCCTTAACAACATAAAATTAAGTTAATTTTAAACATTTAGTTTGACTGGACTGAATTTCAGGTACTTTATGTAAAAAAATACACAGTGATAATCAAAGGTGAGGCTAGAACAATGGCTAACTATCTGGTAATCAATACATAAGCAATAAATGAATCAGTTTAGTTACGATAAGAGACAACCCAAAAGAAGATGTAAGGGTTAAAGGACTACAAAGTTAACGGATACTGAACCTTTTTATGTTAAAGTAGAAGCATCATCATATAAGAAGATTTAATGTAGAACAATTAGACTACTGGAATACAATAAGAAAAGAATGAATGTGTATATTGCCTATTGCATATTCAAGAAATGTACAAAATGCAGTGTCTTAAATCATAATTTATTATTCTAAAACTAGTTCCTGACAAATTTATCAGAACATGTCACAATTAACTTTCAAAGCGCCTAAGATAAATTCTGGTAATGACATCTCCACAGGCAAAAATGTGACTCAAAACCCAAATTAAGCAGAATTCTCTCCACTATTCGGAATAAATCTAGATTCCATGAATTTTTCTCCTTTCCTTATTTGACTAGAGTCAATTGGGAAGTTATAAATGTTAGGAACCTCATGCCTGCTTATAGTCTGTGCCATGTCCTGTGGCAGAAATGTCAACATTTTGAAGAAGACATGGACACAGTGCAGAGCACAGCAAACATACATCACAGCAGCATTCAGGGGGACAACTAAGCTGGAAAGGAGTCAGCAGATGCACATATTTTTGGAACGGTAACCTTTATTTGCGTTGCTGCAGGCCTGTATCTTTCTCACAGACAGAAGCTTGCCTGCCTTCCCCGCACACACACACAAACACTGCTAATAACATCTGGCACTAATTAGTCTGGAGCCAGATGATGCTTGCCAAGGGGTTAGTATCATCAAAAGTGTCTGAAGAAGTGGTGCTGACAACAAATGCTCACATGTATGCGCACACACACGCACACCAAACATGCTCCTCTCTGTAGTTAAGACTTCTGACACTAAAAGCCAGGTGTAAAACAAAGCTGAGTTGGCTGATGTATTTGATCCTGACACAGGTGGTGTATCATCAGATTTGAGTTTGCCAACTCTATAATGGCAGCTACATTTTTTAAAATATTTTTTTTCTGGAAGTTTGCCACTATGTCCGGCTCTGCTGTGCTCATGCACATCTGGATGTTAAAAGTTAAACGATGCAAATCCGCTGGCTTTGCATCAAAAAACATTCACGGTAACTCAAAGATAAATGTCTGTAAGGGCCTAATTCAAATTAAAACATTACAAAATCATACCATTGGACTGTAAATAAACTCAAGTATTAGATTAGTTTGCACAAGTGGGAATGGCTTATTTTATATCAGTTTTTTGTATGAAGTATCATTTTTAAAACAAAAACACATCTTAGCAAATTAACTGTGAAACTATGGCATTAATTTAAAAGAAATATCTGTATTACCTTTCTCATAGAAGTGGTCTCTGTAGTACTGGGCCCCCAGGTCAACATGTTCTATACTGTACAGTTTCAGTCTTTCCAGCCTCAACACTTGCTGTTCAACTGGTATCTCTAGCACGGACATGCTAGCATTACTTTTCCTCAGCCAGCCCCGTCCTCCTTCTCCATCTTCTCGTTCCACTGATGAACTGAGGAAGCTAATGTTTCGCTCTGAATGTCCCCCTATTTCATTTACAAAGTGAGGGCAGGAGAGGAGCAGTGGGCTTGAGCTGTTGGCCGACGGCCCATCCAGAGGGTCCATAACCAGAGAGGGTGTTGTGGTGCCTGGATCGGGATTCAGGGTCAAATCCTCAATGCTGGAGTAAATGGGATCATTTAAGTTTGGAGCTGATGATCTGCTGGGGATAGAGAGAGACACTGAAGCAGCTGATGCACCTGTGGCTGTGTTCCTCCTCTGGGTATCAAAGCTGCGCTGAGCTGCTGCCTCATGGAGGTCAAACAGGATGCTCTGAGCATCAAAGTGAACAAAGCTCTTGGGGCAAACCCACGCTTTGTAGGAGGCATCTGTGGAACCTTTCCCTCCCCTATCTTCATTAGCCTCTCCTTTTCCTCCATCCAGCTCACCTCTACTAGAGCTCCGAATTTTTCGTAACAAGGCAGAGGTGCCCAATGATGACTCTGTCCCACCGCTTTTCTTTCTGACTCTCTCAGGACCGTCCCTCCTTCCTGTTCCTTGGTCATCTCCACATGCAGGACCTGGTGAAGGAGCTGAGGGTAGAGGTCCCCTAAGCATTGAGTCTTGGGGGCGCAGCAGCTCGCCAATCTGTGCAGGTGCTGAGCTGCGCTGGTCATGCTTGACTTGGTGCAACTGGCTAATTCTGTCAATGAAACCCAGATCAGAAATACCCTGGATGTTGATTGAAGAGGTGCTGCCATACTCTCTGAACCTTTTCCCCATCCCTCCACCTCCCCAGGCTTCAACCTAAGAGAAAATATGTTTAACCCTTGATTATAAATCAAATAATAATGTAGAAAACATGGTTAGACATACCTCTACCTATAATTACTTGCACATTTTTTTCTCTGATGTTACTGTAAAGAAACATGTTCTGTATTAACGTTTATGCAAAAACACAAAGGCTCACCTCACTTTCGTCTTGTTCACTCAGCGTCACTTCACTGTTGGAGCGCTGTCTCAAGGGTTGAAACACTCTGGAGTTGACAGGTGAACCTCTCTCACCCATAAGTCCTCCTCCTCTGAACTCCATATCTTTCGACCGCCTTCGGGGCAACCTGGCAAGCCCTCCCCGCATTAACTTGACATCAGATGACAGAACAGTAGATGAAATGGAGCAGTCGTCATAGTGATTGAAGCCATTTTGCCCATTCTCAAGGACCGACTCCCGGGACTGTGCACGACGTGGAGGCCATTCAGCAATCCGTGCGCGAACACCCATTTTGGGCACAGAGATGCGCGATTGGATCGATGGGTCTGCTGGGCCGGGAGCTGGGAGGCCATTAGGGGTGTGACGAAACAACGTGGGTTGAGGCAAACTTTCACCTCCATCTAGAAGGTCTGGGGAGGTGCAAGTTACCCCTCTGTCACTGTAACTGATCATGACACCCCAGGAGAGCTCAGGGCAAAGGGGCAGTCTGTGGGCATCCCATCTCAGGAGGGGCGCTAGGTGAAAGGTAGTGGAGAGGCCCCACAAACACTTGGCTAATGGTGTTGTAGCTTCCAGTACCCAAACACATCACTTTTAACTGGAAGGTGGAAAAACATTTTAATGGTGGATATTATGACCGGTCTGAAAAGCTGCTCCTCTTCCTTGTCCTTTTGGGTTATTTCCAGTTTTCTGTTAGAAGAAAAAGGGAGAAACTAATTATCCTAATAAAACCGTTTCAGTGTATCAGCTTGAAAAAGAAAAAACTAAAAGCAGATTTAGAATTTTTTAATGTAAACAGATTCCATTGTCCACATCTTCCAAACAAAACCAAAGAAATATTCATCTCTAGTTTAAGAAACACGAGTCACTCAACTGTAAACCACTGAGAAAATAAGGTGAGGGGATATGATAGTGGATGTCTTCCATTTGAGGTTATCTTCAGGAGGCTGACAAGGAATATTATTGTCACTCATTGTGTGCCTGTGCACGCACGGACACTCACATACCACCCACAGGACATGTAGGTTTGGTTTGCTTCAGTGTTAATCTATGAAACACTTCAGCTCATATTAAATGTAAAAGCGTTTACACACAATGTTTTTATGTTCTGCATCTTTTAAAAGCAAGGCTTGGACTAATTTGCATGGACAAAGAAGACAAAGAAAAGCTCTTTCTACTCTTTCCAAAGAGTGGCAGAAACAACAAACAATCAGAATTTGGTGCAATTGAAAAAATTGTAAAAAGTGAAAGGATTTACCACTGGAAGACAGAAAAGGACAAGAGCACACAGAAACCCATGAGCCTGAGGGGTGAGGCTGGGTGAAGCCAGAAATAGGAAGGAAAGAGCGATGCATTGCTCAGTGAACCACATCAGTGTACTTCAACATGACAGCCACACAGCATCAAATCTTAAGAAACCAATGGCCTCATAAGAACTTTAGCTTATTTAAAAGCAATGTTTGTTTCTGTTGATGCTAGATGCATTTGTTTTTTTTATTGGCCTTTCTACAGATACCGATGTGCATGCACAAAACCAGGCACCACATGCTCAAATAGGTTTGTTTACACCTGCTTTTCTACTGATTTTTTAATAAAATACAGTGTCCACTGACAAAATTTTACATTTTATAAAGACAACAAAAGCAACCACAACCAACTGTTTAATGACTCAATACCCAATCCAGAGATGAAATATATAAAAATGCATTAAGAATAGTTTGAGGTGGTTTATTATTTTTGAATGAGAGTATCAGAAAAATGTCTAAAATGTAAAAGTTGCTTAATTCATCCATCTCTGCTGTGCTCCATTTTCAGATTAAAGCACTTATCTGCATAAGTCTCTCTTCAAACTGCTGAAGTCCCTGAAATATCAAGACTGAGTTGCTCTTAGAGAACACCCGCATAATCTGAAAATACAGAGCCTTTCATAATGTGCTCCAGTTAGTTTCCATGCTTTCAGATTACCTTTTTTGTGAAAGTAAGATGTGATAATTTAGATTTAGTAAAAAAAACAGAAATATAATTTTCCTGAGTTTGTATTTTAAGCTGAGTTGGTTGTGAATTATATAACTTAGTATATGGCACAACCTGCACAACAAAGGCTGCTCAGAGTGGGTTGTGTGTGTTTTATGATATATAACATTTTTACAAGTCTTTGCTAAATTTGTTTTTGGCCCCTGCACTACATTCCTCATTTTCTCATACACAGAAAGAGAGAGACACATGGGAACCACCAACAAATCTTATTCAGAGCAAACAGAATCCCACTATATCCAATAAACCACACAAATGTGTCATGTCTTTGTTTCTGGAGGAGCACAAGCATTTCCGGGCCAAACGCTCCAGCTCTGATCATGCTTTCTGACAGAGTCTGTCCTTATTCAAAAGGCTGTCCTGTGATCCCCCTACGAGACCCAATCCCAGATTATCCGCCCCAGCTGCAGGAGCTGGAGAATGACTTCATTATGTGCCTGATGAGAGAGGCAATGGAGAGAGTGTGGTCTGTTTTATCAGTGAGAAACACACCTATGTTTAACACCAACAGACACTAAAACTGTGGTCTTAGGTGCACACAGTGGTGGTAACATTAGATATGAACATGTTACATATTTAATCATTTTGACAAAATTAAATAAAACCCAAAGACAAATAGGAAAAAAATATTTTTCTTTGTCTAGAGTAAAAAAGTGGCCAAATGTATTCAGGATTGGCAGTGGGTTCAGTAGATAAAGATAGGCCGTTTTGTGCTTTTTAATTATTCATATATTAGTGATTAATTAGAACAAGTATGTACCTCCCCCACCTCTGATGCTACCATTTATGTTCCTTCCCTTCTTGGCACACTGGCTCTGACTTGCCCAGCATGATGCAGGGCTTGGCGCATGCACCGCAAACACACAACGAGGTTGGTAATTATGCTGGTTAGATGGAAGTAATGACAGAGCCGGCAGAGGAGGGCAGCTTCCAAAGGAATGAGCGTAATCATTGTGGAGGAGGTGCCACTGCTGCTGCTGCTCCTCACTGGTATGTCACAGCAATGCAGCAGACCTGCGATCAGTCAGGACTGAAGCAGAGTCTTTAAATCAGAGATGAGAAGGGATCGACCTGCCATATGTTGCTGCAGGGATGTACGTCAACGAGCAAAAATCAAATGATTCACAAAAACTGAAAGACTTGAGAATCTACAGTAAGCATTTACACAATTTGAAAAACAAATCAATCTGTTCAGATAAAAGGTATCAGCATGAGTTCTAGCATGCATTTAAATTAAGCAAATGAATGAAGTTAGTTGAACAGTTAGATTAAGGTCTGGTTTGAAGAGCAGATGGTGGTACATATGACTGGCAGACGGCAGATAGAAGCAGAGGAGAGCATGACACTGTAATACAACACAATGCAACCCTTCCAGGCTGTCTGAGAACAGCACCAACCAGCAATGAAGTCATCAGGATTTAGAGGGCAGAGAATATATCAGGACTGCAGAGTTGCCCGCATCAATCTTATCTCAACAGACGCTACCAGACAACATTCTCAGACATAACGTGTAAAGCAGCTCGACAAAGAAAAATCTTTGATATGCTTCTTTTCATCCAGGTGACAATGTTCTGCTTGGTGACTATCATGTTTCTGAAGAACATGAAATTATGTTATGTGCACTAAAAAAATCAGAGAAAATGGTTTGAGACTATAAGAAAGAAAAATAACAATAAGAAATGTTTGAAGTTGTGCTTAAAAAAAAACAACATTTTTGGGCTTGAATTATCATTTTTTTGTGAAGCTTGAAAAAGACAGTACACGTGTCCACATTTTCCTGACAGGACAGAAGAACTAACTTGATTGTCCTCCACGATACAAGATTTGACAGACAAATTGGATCTTGTGCACTGCTGGCTTACATGCTAAACAGAGGCTCTTGTTTATGTAGAAAAGAGCAAGTTTTCTCTTCTATGGACATACAAAAGCACAAATAAAGAATCATTTGTGAGAATTGCTCTACAGTAGTATACATGCCAACGAACTAACTGACAATGTGTGCTGAAATCCTGAGTCCTAACTAAAACTCTACAGGAAACACTAAAATCAACACAGACAAACCAAAATATCAGCTGGAAGGAAACACAAAGTTGAAGCCTCGGACTCTGTTCTATATTGGGCTTGTTAAGTCGGTTTGGTTTATCTGGAAAAGAAATCTGTCTCTCTCTGACCGGAGCATTACAAAGCTGCATCCCTAAGAATTGCCTTGTTTCCTCTCAGATCTTTCCTCTCATCCTATTGTCTCAATTGATTTTCGTTCACTGTTTTATTGAATCTCGCTGAAGTTGCAAGCATTGCTTTATTTTGACTGACAGTTTGTCAGAATGTCCCATGATACCAAGACAGTTCATGAAAAGGAGGCTAAAGGATGGAGTGGAAAGACTAATTTAGCACACAACCACAGTCAGACATTAACGTAACGAGGAGTCAGCAGATGGATTGTGAGCTGTAGACCGCCAGTCATCATTTACTAGTTTATTTGTGGAAGAAGCACAAGATTTATGGTTATAAGAAAGAAAAAGTGAATGAATAGAAAGCTGTAGAGATTAGCAGTAGGAAAAACGGGATTACTTTTTCTTTCAAATTTAGTGAAAATTTCTAAATATTTAGTAACGGGCTGCATGAGAAAATCCCAAACAATAATAGTGCCCATACTTACAAAACAAAAGGTTAATTCATATTCAGACTACACTTGTAGCAACAGTTCAAGTGCAGATTAAAATGCCTGAAGCTAACAAAACAAAAGAGCTGTAAATTTGCACATTCATGCCAAACAAATAGAATGAAACAAAGAAAATGTTCTGTAAATCGCTGGTTGAATCATGAAACTATAGTGAAGCTCTGATAGTATGAAAAAAGTAATAATGTTTTCTGAATGTGGTTGCCTGTGAAGATTTTCTTTATGAAAGCAGAGCACGTGTCTGGTCACCTGCTTTTTATTATCAGAACAACATGCAGATGAGGAAGTGCTTTATCTACAAACTCAGGAAAGCAGATGTTATCCATGTCATCAAGTACAATACCCTTTAATCAAGCCTTTTATTTCCACTTTTTTTGTGATCAAACATCCTTCAAATTGGAAGTTTTTATTTGATCAAAGCCTATGAAATGATTGTAAAATGAACAAATCACAGACAGAACACCTCTTAATTACACAACGAGCTGCCTTTGATGACAAATAACTGGTTAATTTGACAGAACTGACAATAAATTTATTTGCGGGCTTTAAAAAATGACACATACAATATACAGTAATCTTACCTTGTCTGATTTCAGCTGTGCTGGTGAAGCAGATGAGGTGAGGTTTGGCGTGACTGTGTAGGCAGAAGAAGTTCAGTATTTTAATCTGTTGGGGTGAAAAAAAGGAAATTGATGTTCTGGGAAACTGAAGTTGACTTCTTGTTATGGCTTACTGCTATGCTTCCTTGTGGAAGAATAAAGTAAGTAAAGTTGAGTTTGGTACAGGTGTTAAAATTATTTCAGGCATAATGACATGTTTGACAAGCCAGTATCATTTAAAATAATAAATATTCATTTTTAATAACAGTCTTCCGTATTTTCTAAACCAAGACAAAATATTTCATAACTGAGCTATTTCCTTGATTTGTTTAATGCAAAGTCCAATTTATGGAGAAGAGAAGGCAAAGTGGAGGAGGCTGAGCAAAATGAACAGTAGGAATGAAAAAGGTGATATACTGTAAAGCCAAAAGAGGGGGAGGAAGGAAAATGGCAAACATACTGTCCTAAGGAAGGAACCATTATGGTCTGGCAGATACAGTTTTAATCAATGAAGATCAATCAAGCTCTACTTATCCTGCCACACAAACAATAATCACATTGAGGGGGAAAGAGGACGGCTTGGATAGGGGTCAGTGACTGGGTGAGTGTCTATTTTATCACAGCGAAGTATTGGTCTGAAAACAGCAGTGTCAGCATGGATGTAAAGCTTATGTTTCACTCCACAACCATAAAAATGAAATGAAACTCCAAGTGAAAACATCCCCATCTTGTCAAGGTTTGCACTGAAGTGCCTCTATGACGCACATGTAAGAAATACTGGATAAAATCTCTGTCACACAGAAACACACACACACACAATCATTTAGAAGTAAAACCCTGAGCATGTATGCACACTAAAATATTACAAACAGCTGGAAACATCACAAACAAACTAACTTCAATTTCAGCACAAACTCTTCATTCAAGGTAATTTAAAAATACTATGATTTCCTTTGGCGTTTCTATGTATTTCATCAGACATGTACCAAAGTTAAAATAAATAACAGTATGACACACACTGACTGCATCATTTAAAATCTAAAAGGTCCGGTTACACTTCAGCAAGATGTCAGACATTTGAGCTCACTGACGTGATTGTAGTCTTTTTCTCACCGACAATTTATAATCAAACAGAAACTGCACAGTGGATGATTATTTTACTGAAGGAGGAAGATCTGGTATTTCTATTGTTAACCAAGGAGAAATGACATTTAAGAGACCATCACTGTTTCTGACAGACAGGCAAGAACATGTCCCTATGCTGCCCACGGGAGGAGCACTTTCATGAGCAGCATACCCAGAGTCACCTTCGCAGTCATTTCCACGCACAAAAATTGTGCCGTCATCTTCAACAAGTTCGTTAATTATCATTATAAGCTTTATTTGACTATCTTTATAAGTTTTTCTGGGGCAGTTGTAAAGATGACTGTATTTTTTAATACCCATGGCCAGCTGATGCTCAGCGGAGCAGCTGAAATTAAAAACACCACTGCGTTTCACCCATATCGCAGCATAAACATGCCCACAAAGTTCTGACCAATCACACAATACTTGGTGCATACCTAGAAGAGACAGAAGTTCAGACAGCCAGCTAGGCACAGAATGGGCTATCTGAGTAGAAGTTGAGAGTCAACCCGGGTGACTGCAACTCTGCTTATGTCTTAAGCATCTGCTGTATATTTAGCAGAGGAGTCATTCTGTGTGGCTCTGAGTACTGCCAGACAGAATAACTGTCAAACAGCCAGAACAGAGTAGGCTTAGCCCCCTCTTTGCATGTCTGATCAAGCAGTAGGTTTTATTTTTAGGATATTAAGATGAGTTCGGCGTAAATGGTTTTTATAAATAAATAAATCTGCCTGCCAGTGGCGTTACATAGAAGAAATGCAAATCTCATCTCATTACAGCAGGGGTGCAGCTACCACTGACAGGATAAAGAGAGCTTGTGTGTGTGTATGTGTCTGCAGGCATGTCTGCGCCTTTAACATCACTGGCGTTTTGTTGTGGTTAGGATGGATTATTGCCACTTTGATGTAATTTCTTATGCTTTGTCAGCCCTTCTCTTGACATCAGCCTACTAAAGCTTGTACTAACTTACATGAAATACAACAAGACATATCTCTGGGGCTTCAAATGACAGTTTTTAAACCAGAACATTGAGTAATATAGACATCTTCATGTTGCCTCATTTTTTGAACCATCAAAAACACAACAAAGCTTAAATTATTTTTTTACGTAAAAGGTTTAATAGTGAATCAAGCAGAAGTTTCCCTAAGTGCCTGGCCTTTAGTGGGTGAGGAAATAATGAGAGTAATAAATTAAGCATTTGAATAATCTATGTAAAAGAAGTACAATTAAATACAACTTGGAAGATTTTTTATTATAACGTGATTATCAAAAAGCAGAGCAGATATCTAACTGGGTGCATATTTATATTTTCCAGTTAGTTGGAATGTGTGATGAGTACACATGCAGATGTAGATGAAGGAAGCCACTTGCAGAGGTAGAGTGGGCAGCTGTATTTAAACACCAATACTAGGAGGTGGAGACATCCACGTGTTCTGCTGCTCTTCCCTGTGATCCTCAAAGCTTATATTCATATTGAAATTGAGCAATAAATGTGCAAGCAAAAGACAAAAGAAACCTTATCCTGCATCCTTCTGCTAGGTTTTACAAGTGAGTGATACATAGCTTTACAAAATAATGATTCTCATTTTGAACATCTTAAATAAAATGAGACCAACACAGAGCAGAGTCACTTGAGAGTAAAGTGAAAATTATGCATGAAACCATACAGACTATAGATGAAATAATTCGATAAATCAGAAGCAGATCAGTAGAAGGATATATTCTTTAGAGTTATTTTTTTCCCAGCAATGGAAGGTGAACACTTTATTATATTGGATACATGTCAAGCAATATTTTATTATCCTTAATGAAAAAGATTGTGTAATCATAGATTTTATGGCTACTTAATTCAACCTAATTAAGAAGCTTTAGATTAATGCCTGAAGCTGAAAAATACAAATAAAGTTTTTCTAAAGTTCTATAGGAATTGTTCTTTAACAAGACATTAAGGACAGTTATGTAGTAATGTGCAATAAATAGAGCTGCCACCAGCAGACTCAACTGAAAATGCTGTATGATTGGTTTGCTGGTGCTGGTTACCATAGGAACATGAAGGTGCACCAGCAAAAAGACGTATGATGTAGGCGGCTGCCCGCAGGCAGTGAGGACATGCAACCTGAGAGCGGAGCTGTAAAATAAAAACAAACAAAGCTGTAATGTACAGCGTGAAGCCTTCAGTTGGTCACTTTGTAGCCTGTTGTGTGCCATCGCTGCAGCAAAGTTCACACACTGCACAAACAGATATTTGCAAACTTTAGAGCTATAAAACGATCCATACCAGATCTTTAATTTTATTTTTAATGCCTGTGCTCAGATGCGCTCCTTCTTCCCCTGTGGTTTAATCAGTCTGTCCATTTTTCCCTCGCTCTACAGCAGCAAACCACTCACATCTATTTGCTATGTGAGCATCAAAGCATGCCTGAAAAGACTTTAAACTATATAAAGACGTGAAAAAACTTTGGGTAGTAAAAACACACTCAGCAAATTTCCAGAATCTGTTACAGATTTTGTTTTTATAACATAATACGGTCTGGAAAATTTATTTTTAAAAGGGTTACTGTTAACAACTGAATGTAAAAAACAATCTATCAGTCTTGTTAAAGACAAATGGAAACGTTTCTAACATCTGCATTGTTTTCAAGTCTTCTGCATACTATACAACGAAATATTCAATCAAACAATATTTTAAAGTAGCTGCTATAAACCAGAACATCTTCGAATAATTTTGTCTGCATCTTTAGTGTATATCACTAAGAAATAGAATTCTCATTACATATGCATTTTCTCACCCCAGAGCTAGTCTCTCAGGTCATCAAGAAATTTTCCTTGGCATCAGGTGACTGTTTGCGCAGACTAATGATTACATCTAGATTTTGTCAACTACCTGTTGCAGATGAAGGAGACCAAATCCTTATTTTGTCTGACTGTCAGACTGCCAGATCCATTTTAGCTCAGGAGCATGCAGATCAGACAGAAGATCAATCGACCACGTCTCAAAGTAAAAGAACCAAGTTTCTGAGTCTTTTTTCCAAACTTAAGCCTGAGGGTAAATTCTTTTCAAGACTGGCATGCATTTCTCTACTGCTGATTTCACTGATTTCCTTGAGCCATGGAAGCTCATAACATGAAAACCCAAGGGAAGACAGACAATACAGGTGATAAATTACAACCTTATCGCTTCAGTGTCAATCCCACAGGGAGGGGAGTGAGATTTTGTGTGGACGTGTGAGTGAGATGAGACCTGGGAGGTGACGGTCACAGCTTTTCCAGAGACAACTCAGACAAAAACAGTGGGTTACTGCAGCTTCACACTGATTAACTCATCACTGAGAGCATTAGGGGAAAATAGGACTGCATGTTCAATGCAACACTTCATACAAGAGAATAGCTCAAGTTAAATTTATGAAATACGTCACAGTTTTGGTTGTATAAATTCTGATAACAGAAAGTACTTTAAAGAAGACTTGTCTTCAGATCAACGCCAAATAGTGTTCGACTTAGCTGTGAATTTATCTTGAAGTAAATACAACATATCAGAAGATACAAACTTTGATCATTTTAAACTTCATGGCTTAAACTTGATGCTGTTGAAAATTAAGACTTAACTGTTACAATTAAGAATTACAACAAGCAGTGCAAAAAAATAATTATGTATTATATGAATATAGCTGAAGCTGCATGCTTGTCACTACACAGTCAGCACATTCATTTACTAAAAGTTGGCACCATTTGGATTTCCCCTGTCAAGCAGATGACAGCTCTGAAACAGACTGTGAAAGTAATTCAACTGTCCTAAATACATTTGTCATATTCAGTTTGTTCATTGTAAATCCAATTAGCCAGCATTTCTCCTTTAGGAAATCTAGCAGAGCACAGGCAGACAGAAACCGTTGGAGACAGCAGCCATATCAGAATAATGATTTGCACTCCAGTTTTTAAAGCCTGTAACCAACAAGAAAAAATCTTGACAGTGAAAAGTAAAAAGAAATTATCTGAAGTACCGTATTTATAAACTTCAGAATGTAAATTTAAAACACAATGATGTTAGCAAAAACAAAGTTACAAATCTACTGAAACTAAAAACAAACTAGGTTTCTTGCAAATTTCTTAAACACATATTACAATGAAACAAAAACACAATCTACTCAAGAAACAATATGAGTACTGCCTGCAAATAAACAATGGCCTCCTGTAGATGAGATGACACAGTGGTACTCAGACAGGTTTCTGATGTGGGTTTTGCATATCTTACACAATTTGATATGTTTAGATTTCAGCTTGAGGTTTATTGTTGAGTTTGTAAATGTGTGCTAATGTGTCTTTGGCAGACCAACAATGAAACTATTAATATGCAAAGGATTAAGTCAAGTGGTAGAAGCAGAAGTGACAATTATTTTACACTGAAACAATGAATAGCTTTTTTTCCTTAGTATTCACATCCAGTTGTGCTGCTGAAAAGAAGAGGCAGGAATGTTCTATGTCTGTAAAAGAGGACTGCTGGTCATTTCAAGGTTCTTCCTGTAACCAAACCAGAGCAGTGACAGACTAATGAAGTTAAATGATGATGACGCCTCAGGAAAAAAAATAAAATGGTTCCAACAGGGAAAAGACAAGATGTGTGAGACATCTGGGAGATAAGCTGTGGCTTTCCTTCGGAAGTTATGCATTTATAGAAACCCTGTATTTGGCAGCAAAGATCTGGTGTATTTTGTCATAATATTATAATGGGAGTTAAAGCTGGCGTAGAAACAGTAATGTCTAAAGGTTTTGTAATGATCATATTGTGTTGGATTATTGATTTCCCAAAAGAGAACTCTCTGACTGACCTTATTAAAGGTCATGCTGACAGGTCAGGGTTAACTGCTTCCTCTCAAGCCTTTAAAGTGATCCATCACAACCCGGCACCAGCTCAATCTGTGAGGGTGTGCAAGATGCTTTTGACATACACAGATGTAAGCTCTCAATCAACAAGCCAGTGTCCACACTCCTAGCCAAGCAATAGAATTAAAAGATCATCTCACCGTTTCCAATGACAGGATAAGCAAGGGTCAAACAAGGGGTAAGCTCTAATCAAAAATATTCCTAAAGCGCATTTCTTCATGCACTTCACTGAGAACAGATTATTTTATTAGCGCAGGAGGAAAACATAGCCTTTGAGGATAAGGAGATCTGGCAACCCCATTTTTTTACTTATTTAGAAAAAAAGACAACAAATAGATATTTCCTCAGTTCACAGTGATAAATATGATTCTAAAATGCTGTATGTTAAAGAGATATTACAGAACAAAATTAGCACAAGGCTCAACAACATTTGAAGTTAAACAACTTCTAATAACCGAATACAGTACATAGATGTTTACATGTTGCCGACATGTTATTGTCCCTTGGTTTTAACAAATTAATTGCCTTAGAAGTTGAATTGTTTAGACCTTAGACAACAAGTTCCATGAAGTTACATGCACCATTTTTTTCAACATCTTGGGGGATATGCCCATCAGTTTATTTACAACGTTAATGTGAAGTGACAGTGGTGTCCTCTTTTCTGTGTGACACATCAACAATAGAAAAGGAGTACAGGGTCAAGGGGTGTGTATGTATGCGTTTGT
>JAVKLF010000063.1:8331033-8345028 GCA_034783495.1 Millerichthys robustus | reverse complement strand
TAATGCTCAAGGTGTCACATCCTGAAGGTTGGGGAACAACAGCAGCAACACGGGGTTTCAATCAAAAAGAAAAAGAGGCATTATCTCTTTCCATTCAGTCTTACACACGCGACTGCACAAACGTACGCGCACTTGCTGGCATATATGCCAGTAAATCCTGCTCGTGGTGCACGCGCACACACACACACAGTAACGTCTCCTGACAGGTGAAAGAACTCTGCATGTCCACACCTGTTTTTAGGCGCTCACCCAGTCCTGCTTTACTACCAATATTAAGACATGTTACACACGCCTTTCGTGCCAAAACCACTTCCGTTTACAACTACTGCACCTCCTTTCAAAATAAATCACTTAACCCTTGCAACCTTAACATTTCTCCTGCTGCTCATTCTCATTTGTCTCATCCAAGACAACTTCCGATTGTGCCTCAATCGGAAGTTGTACTCGAAATTCAAACCTCGTCCAGGCTAACTAGCAGACAATCCCTGCTCCTAAACAAAGCTCCCATTGTCTGGAACTTGTAGTTTTACAGTTTTCTCTTGGCCCTCACTACTGTGATTAACTCAGGTTCAAAAAACTACAAATTCGAAGTTTGTAGAACCCTAAGCGCATGCGCACTGAAGCCCTAACCATTAGGTTGTGGGGTGTTTAGTAGTAAATAGAATGCTGCGGTATTTTGGAAGCTTGTGGACTCGGTTGAATGATTGAAGGTTCGGAGAAGAGAACGGAACCCGGGGTTCAGATGGGACTGAGAAACCCGGACTCTGCTCTCTTCATTGACTGAAGTTGGTCGGATCAGCTGCCTCTGTTTGCTTTGCTCGCTAACGTCTAGTTCGTTCGCCCGTCACTTTCCAGCTGTGAATATTTAATACAGTTCAACTGAAACTGGCTCAGAGAAACCCAAAACTGAACAAACCTTACCTAAAGCTGTTCCGGTGTCTCTGCTACTCCGTTAACGCAACTTCACAGACATGAAGAAAACGACAGTCGGTTTACCGTCAGACAACAGCTTGTTCGCTGAGCGAGACCTTACCAAAAATGCCCAACCGAAACCACCGCACAACTGCGCCCGCACTCCTATTGCGCATGCGTGGCTCCAACTGCTGCAGTGTAGTGATAGTAACACAGGAGGCAGTAGTGAGATTGTGTACACACGATAAAAAAAAGCGTGACTGAAATATTTTATTATATATATTTATTGGTTTAAAAAAAATCAAATTTCAAATGAAAAGTATTATTACACAAGCACAACAAATACTAACATTTTAAATAATTTAGATGGTAAAACTTATTTTTTACCAGAGAGAATGAGCTCTATTGAAGAGTATCTAGTCGAAATGAAATAAAGGTCATATAACAAAAAATTCATAGAGCAGATAGACAAATAATCTATGGTATAAGTTGTTGATTTAACTTTAAAGCACATAACTCAGTACCACCTCCGTGTGGGCGAGATCGGCATTTCATATGTGGCAAACGCTCATGTGACGTCAATTTTCTGCGACACACAAAGATCCAGTTCTCGTCCAATATGTCAGGCAAAAATTAAGTAAGCCAGACAAGGCTGCCGGTTGTGAGGCGAAAACGTTAAAAAAAAAAGTACATGAGAGTTTATGAGGCCATACAGTAGTGTCAAATCGAAGATGATAGTATAAGACAACGTAACAGGGTGAAGTAATGTTAGCTTGCTACTGTCGCGTGCTGATGAAACAGCTTCATTGTTCATAAATGTACATGTATTGTATTTAACAACAGAAACGTCAAATCACAGAAAATTGTAGTAGTCTTTGTTTGGTCAGAAAAAAATCTCAAGTCATATTAGATAGAGATAATGCCATGTAGATTATATAAAACCAATAAACACCTTTTTGGATTAAATATTGAGTTTTTCCACAACTCACTAAATAGACACTAGGGGTCAGTATATTAAAAATATTGTGTGAATGAGTATTGAGGCGATCTCAGACATCAAACGATTAATTTCTATAATGTCAACCAATTTACAATTAATTTTGATGTTTTGAAGTATTTAAATTAGCTAAATGGCATTATTCATACCGGCTTCTGTATGTTTTACATTGTGTTTACTGAACCAGTCTGATTAACTAGCCTATTATGTAGGCTAGTTCAGGAAAGAGATGTACAATTTGAAAAGGTGTTTAAATTTACAGAAATTAACATTGTTAGGGCCAATACGAATATATAAAATATGACTGACATATTGTAGTTGACGTTTTAAATAATTCACACAGTGGAATAAAATTTAGTTTTCTCCTTTCAACCATGTTTGCAATAAAAAAGGTAAACCTAGCTGTATTACGACAATTACATTAACGCAGCAGAATAATATCTAAGAAAAATTAAATAGGCTTTATTTTTTATTAAACGAATTCTTCTTAATACTATTGTAACATTGTTAGTTATGTGGTTATATCAGCTGCCAGAAAGATGTAGGTCAAGAGGAGAGTTTTAAAATACTACATTACCCATAAATCTGTTCGATTGGTTTCAGTCGCGTTCACTTCTCCGCTCTTTAAGGTGGGCGGTGCCACTGATCTTTGCACATCCCGCGGCCGCACAGGTTTAGGCAAACTAGCTGGCAGCGGGCTATCCGTATGCTTTAGAGATCAGCGGATCTAAGATGACGCGAACGGTAGACCGGTGTGTTTGGATGCAAACACAGCCCAGCAGAGACTGACAGGCAGCCTGGAGCTCGAAATGGTGCGTCTCTTCGTTCGGAGCCTGTTTGGATACGACGGAGCCCCAGCTGAGCGACACAAACCCGGACTGCTAGGAGCGTTTTTTTTTCTTTCTAAAACCTGTTGGGATTTAAAAATATATATATATATACAATTTTTTTAACCGGATATAGACCAGCGAAATGCGTCGAAGTCAGTGGATGTTGCTGCCTTCAGTGTTCAGGTTAGATTACAATAAAGCTTAAATGTTTACATATTCAAATAAAGCTGATTGAGGCGGAGGAGACGATTGTATAAAACGCCATTCAAACATTATTAATATTAATATTAAAATCAATATTAATATTGGGATGGGGTGTCATTTGATGTAAGGAAATATGGAGACAGAGATTATGTTCATCGCCTTTTTCCATCTTCCCTGACAATATTCTCCACCTTAAGATATCTAAACCTCCATACATCCTACCTGCTGAGAGCCATGGCTGCTTGATAAGCAGAAGAATAATGACAAATGCAGCCATTATTTCTGCCTCTAGTAAAGAAGAGCCTGTCTTCCATCACGAATGTGGCCCCCACATAGGAGCAGACTAAAACAGGCCACTGCGTAGAGACAGAGGCGAGTTTTGTTTTTTATCTTTTTTTTTTGTTGTTGTGCTCAGATCTGATGCTGAATATGGTGCCGCTTTCCATCCCCTGTGCTGAATACCTGCCACCCTGCAGCTGTCAGCTTGTCTTTCTAATTCCTCAGCTGTCTTAAAATGAACACACCCACCCACTCCTTTTTTTTTCTTCGTCAAAGGCTATTCAGAGAACCGGCTCATGCATGTAGGATTTAGCCTGGACCAGCTTGTGGGGATGTAGGGCGAACATCCGAGGATATTTCCACACACAATATATGCAGAGGAGAAAACAGCTCATATTCATGGAGATGGCTGGAGGGGGAGGTGCATCGGACGGATGAGAAATAATGAGGACCCCTGCATAGAGGATTTTATTCTGCTCATTCTCTCTTTTTTATCATTTTTGGCAACCTATCAGTTCATTTTCCATTCTAAATTAATCTGACAGTTAGCTGTGGTTTTATTGCCACTAAGCTGCCTCAGAGCTTTCAGTTTATCATTACTGGCCTGATATTAACCACAGTAAAAGGCATAAATTAAAATAACAAGCAACACAATGAGCTCAGACTTTACTATCACCTCTGAGTTAAAACTCTTATGGTGAAGGAATTATTGTGTTGACTATCTTCATTGGGACCAAGACAACATTTGCAAAAGGCCCTGCTCCTGTTTTCATCTCCTTGGACCTTGTCTCAGCTTTGCAAAGAACTCATTTGTACATGGAACATAGGTTTTCTGAGGAATCTTCTCCTCTCAGGGTCATTGTTTGAGCTGATGAGTGACCCTGCCCTTTGGGAACACAGGATACTTTACACACTGTGTTTGGGACAAATTCAGCCTCGACATGTGTTGACGGTGGGGATCCCCACATCCTCTTGTCTGGTGGTGGAGGACAACCAGTCATTATCAATGGGCTGGATTTTGCGCCTGAGTTGATGCTGCTATGAATCCATACGGCAGAACGAGCACCACAGCAGCCCCCCTGCCCTGCACCAGCTGCGGGAGCTGCTGCTCACCACCTCCCCCTTGCCTCATCCCCCCTGGGCCCCCGTCCTCCACCTCCTCCATGCCCCCAAACATGACCCCTCCGCCGCCGATGTCTCCCACCCCAGTTGTGCGGGTGGAGAATGGCAACAGCTGGAACTCCTCCACTCGCTCCTCCTTCGACTCCCCAGACTCCCATCCCGGTCACCGATGTGGGGCCAACAACACCAACCCTTACTGGACGGCGGTGTTTGACTATGAGGCCACGGCAGATGAGGAGCTAACCCTGCGGCGTGGAGACCTCCTCGAGGTCCTTTCCAAAGACTCCAAAGTGTCAGGGGATGAGGGCTGGTGGACAGGAAAGATCCAGGACAAGGTGGGTATCTTTCCAAGCAACTATGTCACTAGAGGAGACGCTACCAATTACCAGCAGCTGACCGCTGGAGGGCTGGTGGCAGGCGGGGTGGGAGACTCCCCTGTAGAGATTGACTTCTCAGAACTGCTCCTGGAGGAAGTGATAGGGGCCGGCGGTTTTGGGAAGGTGTACAAAGGAGGGTGGCGAGGAGAGGAAGTGGCGGTGAAGGCAGCCCGGCAGGATCCAGATGAGGATATCAGCGTCACTGCGGAGAGCGTGCGGCAGGAGGCCAGGCTGTTCTGGATGCTCCGACACCCCAACATTATTTCTCTGCGTGGCGTCTGCCTGAAGGAGCCCAACCTGTGTTTGGTGATGGAGTACGCCAGGGGCGGGGCGCTGAACCGGGCCTTGGCCGGAAAGAAGGTTCCCCCAAGAGTTTTGGTGAACTGGGCTGTGCAGATTGCAACAGGGATGAACTACCTGCACAACCAGGCCTTCGTACCCATCATCCACAGAGACCTCAAGTCCAGCAACAGTAAGTACTTCATATGTCTGACAATTTTAACTCCATCTGTCATTTCTCAACACTTAATCTTAGTTTAAAACTCTGGAATGAAAAGCAGTCGGCGATATTCATTCCTTAAAGGGATGTTATAGTTTAAATCTAACTTTCTTATCATGGAAATCAAGGTGCTTCACAAAAAAATACTGACAGCTGCAATAAAAAGAATTCAACAGATCTTCAGTTTGACCGAATGAAAAAAAGATGATTGTCCAATGATCTGGTGCACTTTTTTTTTTGAGGGGTGCAAAGCTGTAAGAACATTATAAGGAGCAATAAATTGTATTAAACAGTCTTATTATAAGACTTTATATATTTAATAAGTTTGGTTTAGTCACTGCTTTAAGATTCTTATTCAACCAGGTGAAAAAAGAAAAGAAAAGAAGAACAAATATTCCTAATTCAGAAAGTTATTGGTACCTCGTTTACAATTTCCACTAATGTAAAACAAAAAAAAAATCCCTATTTCTATTTGTCATCAAGAATTAAAGAGTCATTTTTTAAAAATCCTTCTTTTCTTTGAGTTTAGTGAAGTCAGATTGGCTTTAAACCTGAACTAGTTTCTCTCCTGGACAGTAACGTGTGTTCTATTTTTATTTTATCATCCATCAGATGATAGGTGATTTTTACTCAGGTCATGTTGACATTGTACCGAGATCTGGCTTCTTACGTTTCAGCTGCAATGTTGGAACAAAACTTTAACAATTCTTTACATTTAACTTAAAGCTGAGAGGCTCAACGATAATGAATATTAACAACACCGGAGACTTTATATAAATCAGTGATAAAAATGAGCACAATAGATGCAGGAATTTTTGTTCTGTCAGGCAGGTTTTGCTTGTGCTGTCTGATGAAGTCTCCAATAAATGAGCAAATGTTATTGAAAACAAGTGTGTATCATGTGACATGCTTCCATGTACAGTATGAAAGGCAGGTCTGTCTATTAGCAAAATAAGTCCTGAACCACTAGACAGATTTTAATGAAGCTTTCAAAAAGTAATCAAATTTAAACTGATTAACGTAAACGGCCTCAGCAAGCACAAAAATTCTACAATTGTGATGAACTTTGGTGTGGTAGTAGCTGAGATTCATCCCTAACACATACCGGTACTCTGAGCACTAGCATACATAATCTTTATTTAAAACTTTGACATGTAATGTGTCAGACGATATGAATTCTTTTTAAGTGTTATTCATACAGTTTGTCTTATAAGTGAGTGTACAATATGTCACTTCCTCTAATTTGACTCTTGTTAAAAGTTTGTTTGAAGGCACTTTAAATCTCCAAATATGATTTCAGTGTTATTCTGCGGTGGTGCTGCCAGGGTTAGAGAAGGCAATCTAGAGGCTGCAGGTTCGAATCCTTGGACCATTACAGAAATTTTGGGTGGGAAAGGCGAAGATTTCACATCTGTCTCCACCCTCATTTGCCCCACTGTGGGGCATTGAGCCAGGTGCTTTACTGTTCAGCTGCTGTTCGTGCACTTTAGATAGCAGCCCTCTGCACCACACATGTGGGCTGCAGTAGCTCTGTGGTCATTTGCGTCAGCAGGGTCATCCGGCGTAAAAGCAATTGCCAAATCTTCGTGCGAGTTCGCTCGCAGTGGTGACCCCTGCAGAAAGGAGCAGCAGAAAGAAAAAACAAAAACTCCACTCTTTTGCCCTGGTTTTTTTGACACAGGGTGGAAGCCTGCCATGTATTTATATTAATTAACATTTATATTTAGTGGGGCAAAGACACGGTGGGCCATGTGGTATCAGCAGCCATGATCTATTCCATGTAGATTTGGAAATATCGAGAAAAGATGCTCACGGTTCCATAAATCTAAATAGTTTGTGTGTACACACTTTTTGAATTTTGTCCTTACGCCAACTTTCAGTGTAAAAACTGTACACTCTTTTGTACGAAAGGGTCCTGGTCCCTCCCTGCACCTCCTCCTGCTCTTCATCCTCCTCCCCCTCCTCAAGGAGAGCAGTTCTGCTCTGCAACTCAGTGTGCTATTTTTGGTCCTTTGTGCTACTTGCTGTTTAAAGACGCAGTTGCAGTTGGTGCGTCAAAGAAAAGAAAAACAGCAAACATGGCTAAGTGCACTTGATGTGTGGCTCACACAGGGTGTATTTTACCAGGAAATGGGACTGGTGGGACAGGGAAACGATGTGAATATTTGAGTGGAAAGAGCAGAATACTGACAAAACACGGAGTAAGATAGCGTAAGCACATGTAGCATTGCTCATCCTCTTATTATCAAAAAGCAAAGATGGGCGATAGTGTTTTTGACTGTGCCTTTGAGTGTTTATTAGCAAAATATCCCATGAACCACTGGACGGCTTTCAGAAAACATCAATAGATAAACATCTACAACAAATTCAAAATGACCTCCTCAGCTCATCCACATTTGCCAATACAAAAATGGGTATAACTCAGTCAACTTTAAAGCTTTTATACTAAATTTAGGTGTGGTGGTAGCTGAGAGTCATTCACAACACGTTCTCTGAAGATGACAATGGGCCAAACGATATTTTTAAGGTGTGATGAAAACGATTACAATTCTGTTGTTTCTCAACATAAGGAGCTATGCATACCTTTAAGGAATGCTAGACCTTTATTGTTGTAAAAGCTTTTCTATCACAGTTATATTAAACTTACTTTTCTCCTGTCTCCTCCTTCCCTGTTCAGCTCCAACTATCCACAATCCTACTTACTTTTCCCCAGCAGAGCCTTCACAACAGCACCATATTACTGCCTTTCCGGTGGTGACATGGGCTCTGCTTCTGTGTCACTCAGTCATACAGCTGCCATCAAAATGCCAGCACCCTTTTTTTGTGAGTTGCACATGCAAAAATGGCAACTCAAAATAGCAGAAGCATCTCAAGGTGGACTTTATCTCTTTCTGAATGATGGATCTTTGGAAGAAAAAAATGTGGGGGTACTAATTATTCAGATCTCATGACTCACCCTCACACTGTTTGCATTAGCATGGCGATGTCCTGAAGGAAGCCTTCTGGGAGACAGTGAGACAGATTTAGTGAAAAAAAGAGTCAAAAGACAGAGCTGGAGTAGATCAGAGGAGGAAAAAATGAATCTTGGGAACCATCAAGAGCAGAGCTATATGAAACGAGAGAGTAGACTGATGGCGATGAACAAGAGAAGGTGAGCACGGGGGACAAACAGTGGGTTCATCTTCGTTTAGGGTTACACCTCAGTTCATTGTTCAGGTGTGCTGGTCTCAGGTGTCCCCTTCTATCCACCAACCACTTGGCATCACTGTAGTTATCAAGCAGCTTGGGCCCCCAAGCTTCTTACTTCGTCTTCTGTCAGCTGTGTTCTGAGCTCGGTAAACAATCTCAACCCTCCAGAAGGAAAAAAAGAACAATTAAAACTTGAACCTTCAGATGGACTCGGTGTGTCTTTGAAGTTTTGCTAAAACTCTCCACAAAGCAGTCTTATTTTAGGCACTGTTCAGATGCTTTATTCTAAATTTATCCCGCCTCAGCTGATGTTTTTAAGTCTGTAAGTATTTGTGGCTGAGTCTCTGACTGTAACAGAGATAATCTACTGTGACCACCGTGGAGTGATTTCCCAGCATCTTCGTATAGGCCGGCAGGTTATCACCTCTTTAGTCACGCCTGAACTGTCACCCTGTTCCTGGATCAGCCTTTGGTTTCTCAAAGCAAAAAGTCCCGATGATCAGTGGCACAAAACTTTTAAGTTCAGGTTGCCTGACTTGAATCAGGTGTGGCAAAACCAATAATTGGTAGAAAACGTATATGTGATGCAATATATGAGAATTGCAAAGGAGCCACGTTTGTCGGAGAATAAGCTGCTATTTTGATGTAGTTGGTCAGCACGTGACAATCACGTCTGACTGAGCAGTGGGTTTAAAAAGAGGCTCACAGCATGTTTCTTGTATTAGCAAAGCCAATATTGCTTCATGCCACTGACTGTTGGATTCATCAGTTTTGTTGTTTGTTTAGGTTTGTGTCAAGGATGGTAGAAAATACACTCAGAGTCTTTTAAATTTTGAACACCTGTTTTATTGGAGACTGAGCCTGAGATGAGCTTGTTGGTTTTTCTTGGAGTTGTGTGTACATCATCGAGGATCAGTGCAACTTTATATGCAGTTGCGTAGAAGCAATGAGTCAGCTACAGGTAAGACAATACAGGTGACTTAATTACCGGTACCGGGCATGAAAAACAACCAGACTCATGCTTGATCGAGTCTATACTGTTGGCCTGCTATAGAAGTTTACACCCCGTTACAATAAAAATTTACATTTTCTCCTCTTATTTTTAACATTTGTTTTCTGATTTAATGCCACTGTTGTTAACAAGCTACAATAAGAGTGAATATAACTGGTAGTTTTATGGCCACATTGACAGTGGTGTGACTCAAACACCATAAAGTCAAAGTCTGGCTGACATTAGCTGCTGTTTTCACTGGGCTTGTTTGCACAGTTAACAATCACATGAATAGAAAGAGAGACTTTATTTTAAAAATCTGGCTTGTCAGATAAGCAGCTTGAGTATTTTGATCACTAAACAAGATTCTAAAATAATAGAATTTAATCGTATTTATTTAGCTTTTTTTGTTTTGGATCTAAGATATCAACGGCACTGGAGCCCCAGCTGAAAAAGCTACTTAGCAGACTAGCGAGCCAAGTTATGGCATATAGTTGGTTTCATTAAAAAGCTGCAGAGTGGCTGTGTGTTTGTGTGTGTGTGTGTAAGAGAAAGAGCTATGAAAACTGGGAGTGAGTCTGTTAAGGAAAGGATTAGAGTTGTGGCCAGAGCCGGCTGCTAATCCCTCAGAGAGACAGAGGCTGAGACTCTGACCAACTGGACCAAATACTGGGAATACTCTTATCACCCCAGTCTGTCAGTTTGGTGGTGGGAGCGTTTTCATAAGCATGGAACTAAGGAACAGCATGTATGTTACATATGAAGACACATTTAAAAAAAAATCTTTTACTAACTGAAAAGAGTAATGTTTTTGTTATTGTTTAATTCTGCAGTCATATAAAATTGGTTGCACATAATTACTCTAAAAGCCTTTACATTTTATCTTTTTAAAATGTGATCATCGTATTTGCTATAAAGCTTCTTATTGTGTCCCCAGGGCAGTTTTCACCACAGGTTTTCAGATTGAGGATAGATACATTGAAGCTGATGTTTGTCAGTGTTTATCAGCTGAAAATTAGTAATGATTGTTAAGCTACAAGCTGTATTGAAAATATTTTATTTATAGTGTGTTGATAACATTTTATTTATCATCAACACAAAAACATACAAACAATAAAGTCGCACATCTGATTTTTTGATTAGCTTTAATCCAAATTGCGAAATGAAAATGTTTACTTTATGGCAGAGATGCACTGAAAGAATAAATATTAGACCCCATATTTGTTTATAGTAAAACTTGAAAGACAGCGGTTTAATGTACCTTCTTCTCTATCTGTCACTGGCAAGCCTAAAAATAAAATTTGACATGTTGCTAGACAGAGTTATTTATACAAAACATCAAAATGTTGGACACTATCAGAAACCTTAGCCTACTAAACAGTAATATATAGTTTTATTTTTGTACCACTCTGGAATAAAATAGCCACATATGTGCATTCATAAATCTGAAAAAGAAAAAAAGTTTTTTGTCAGATCATGGATGAATTGAATTGTTTCCTATCAATTTTTGTTCCCCATGTATTTGTAATCAGTTGAATCATTGCCAGTGTGCCAAGGGTTATGTCTACAAACCAGAATAGCACAACTCTGATACAGACCATGTAATCGACTGCAGTTACATTTGAAGGACAAAGGGTGAAATTTCTAGATTCTGGTGACATTGGGATATCGCACCTAATTCATCCAAAGAACCTAATGCTGCCAAGATTTATTCTGACAACATTTGTTTAATGATGATAGTATCCATCCATCCATTATCTTAACCCGCTTCTTCCTTTCAGGGTTGTGGGAATCATGATAGTATATATTTTTTAAAATTAGAACGTGTGTGTTGGCTTGTGTGATTGTGAAGCTGGCACAACAGGACAAGTTGTAGCTAGGGCAGATATCTCACACTCCTACTATCATGCACACACACCATGCCACAGCAACAATGACCCCATTCTCGCACAGCAGCCCAAGACGGAGAAAGAGAGAAAAAGTAGCAATCACAATGGCAGGAGTCACCGCAGGGAAGTGCACGGGTCGGGAGGCGGGGATGGAGAGTGGAGGGCCTGACTGTAGGCTGTGAATGACTGAGTGGAGAGATGGATGGAGACGAGGCAGGACGGGTGCAAGAGCAGAGCAGAACTGGAGTAGCTCTAGACAAAAAATAAACCCTAGAGGCTCAGCAGATAAAAAAAACAACACAAAAGTAAAGACGAAGGGATGAATTGAAGAAAAACTGGTCCAGAGAAAGAGGCTCAAACCATTCTTCTTTATCGCAATGATCCAGCTACAGATTAGGGTTAACATTTCCATTGGCGGCCGTCTTTCACTGTATCTGTGTGTACTGTAGCTCTCATTATACTGATTCTACTTCCTGTCCGTTGTACACATAATGTAGCAACTGCAGCCATATGAAGACTCACTTGTGTATGTTTGGCTGTGATCTATAACTGTAATACTAAATAATGATTTGAAATAGTTTATTTTTATTTTCCAGTATTGGTAAGTTTGCAGGAATTAATATTTGTATAAATGCATTTATACCATTCAACTAAAATGAGTCTGTTGTTGCATTTCTGAATTTACAAAAAACAGGCAGTCATCAACATTTGTGATGACACATAAAGCATATTATTAGGTAAACACTCAGATATCAGGAATATGACCAGGAATACACTGACCTGACTAGGTAATATTTGAAATACATACTGAGAATGAGGTTACTCCCCATTCAGTGCATTCAAACTCATTGTAACTTTTTGTTTAGTCAATAAAACTTAGTTAACCACAAAGAGAATCGCTAAACTGAATTCATCATGCTTTGAAAACTATATGAGGCAGACTGTGTGTGTGTGTGTGTGTGTGTGTCTAAAATGACTATAAAACTTTTGAAATGCTTTCAAGCTGCATCCAAATGAGTGACTGAGTAAAACAGTTTATATTCAACGTGTCGAATCATCAACGCTGGGCATTAATCATTGATCACATGACCGGCCGCTCATCACAGCGTGATGAAACAGTGTGTCATGGTTCAGATTGTTGCAGGGACTTTGAACTGTTTTTTATGTTGTCTGAACTCAGCGAAGCAGCCAGCAGATGTTTGTGTCGCCAGGTAATGCTCCTGAAAACGGTGACATCAGTCAGCGTCTCAGTGGCAGCATGATAATCAGTGAAAACACACACAGTAGTTTCTCTGTTGGTCGATAAAAAATGGATTTAAACCAGTAAACAGTGGCAACGCTCTGCCTTCCTGTCAAATATCTGACGCACAGCTACACACTGTGGTGCCGCTTGTTGTGCACAAATTTTACTGCAACAGCTTCATTTAAAAACACTTGTGGGTGCAGCCCTCACTGATCTAATATTAATTCTGTTCATGAAACTGTGAACACAAACTGACCAGCGTGTTGGACACATTTAGTAAATTTATATAAGGATTTGGGCTGTTGAAGAATTTTATTAGTATTAATGTTTCTTAAACCCTGCGAGCAAAAAACAGGTCTGTTGAGAATTTTAAGAAATCAAACATCAAGCTAAGAATGAGAGCAACAATAGAGAAAAACACATTGTCTCACACTGCCTTTTTAAAATTTTAAAGAGAAGAAAAGTAAATAAAAGGTGCTCTTTGTTTCTCAGCACCACAGCGAGAACAACTCTTTGAGGCAGAGCTGGATGTTTCAGTGACAGACACAGTAAAACATACGCTCCAAGTGGGATATCTTGGCCTGCTGTGTGTTTAACGCTGAGTTTAGAGCGTTATTGTTGTTTGCCAGCAGCCTGGCACCAAGAGAGTAGCATCAGGCCGAACAGACAGGACGCTGGGTGTCTCCTGCTGAGCCCAACAACCTTCAGCCACTTCAATACAGGCCCCATATGAAGGACTATTTTATTTTGCCATAAGCCTGAGAACAATACAAAATACTCCAGTAACATTTACTGAAGTAAAGTCCTGAGTAGGTCCTTGTTTTGCTCAGAGTGTGAACCCCTGGCCATTTTATGACAATAAACACTTCATCTTTTAAGCATTTACAATGTTTAAATGACAGAATTTGTTTGGGTAACTGGTAGGTTTGTTTTTTCCCTGATATGAAAAAATTTGGGCTTTACTACAAAACATATATACAAGTTTCTCTATGTGTAACTGCTTGTGTCTGTGTGTTTGTCTGTTAGCAACATATCTTATGAACCATACATCCATCCATCCATTCATCCATCCATCCATTATCTTAAACCCACTTCTTCCTTTGAGGGTTACAGGGGTCACTGGTGCCCATATCCAGCAGTCACAGTGCAGGAGGCGGTGTACACCCTGGACAGGTTGCAAGTCCATCACAGGCACATCTTATGAACCACTCAATGGAATTTAATCTAACAAAGAAACAAACAAGACAAGCAAACATTCACTAGAAAAGCAATAATAAGATTTTCTTTAAAGTTAGAGTATGAGACGAGTAAAAGAGCTCAAACCTCTGTGGATTCCCACGCTCTTTAGTAGTGCTTTCATTTTCATACCGCACGCACGCACGCACGCACACAGATACATCCAAAAAACTGAAGAAAGTCGCCTCATTTAATACCTCCATCTCCACTGAAAGACAAGCCGCCTG
>JAVKLF010000063.1:8286073-8297120 GCA_034783495.1 Millerichthys robustus | reverse complement strand
AACCACCAAACAAATTTAATTAATAAGTTTAGAACGTAATAACTTCATTTAATACTCATACGTATTTAGAGTCAAGATGGCTGCCACAGCTTTCGCCAACACAAGCATGGTTAGAACTTGACAAACTTTACAAACATTCTAAAATGTGGTAACTCAGAGCACAACATATTTTTGTTTCAAACTTTAGAGTTGACTGTTGGATTCAACTGTCTGAATAACCCGTCAGAAATAAACGCGTCTACACCTGGATTTTATCAAAAATGACGTGAGCAGAGATGTTGAAAAGATTTATTGATAAATGTGTTGCTTAATGTTCTCATGGGAAACAGGGTTCAACTTCGCTGCTGATACTTAGAAAAGCTGCGGGTGTTACATAAATTCCTATTAGGTCCATTAATATTATTTTTTCCAGCACACTTTCTTCAAATCCAGAATTCCTCAAAGTCTTTAAAAAAAAACATCACAGTTTATGGTGTTGTTTTTTTTTTGCAGTTTACAAAACAATAAAAACATTTAAAATATTTACAGTGCAACAACTCTAGCTATATCTACAATCCTGATGGGTTCCTTTGAGGTTCTTCACAAGAACATCCATGTAGAAAAATAAACAGCACAACTGATTCTATCCTGTGCAAAATCATGTCTGACAAATCTATACACGGATAGCATTTTTTTAAAATAACAATATTTAACTGATCTGGCTTTCAAAGTGTGTTGATAGAAAATGATCTGGTCTGTGGTAGAAAAGGTGACACAAGGTAGGTTGAGAGATGGCAACGTCTACTCGGAGAAGCACAGATGCAGAGGTATGTTTCCCCTTTAGATTCAAGTGTTTACTGAGGTTCTTCTGCATCAATATTTGGCTTTGCTCACAAAAAAAAGAGGGTAATTTTTAACTTTTCAAAAATGCAATTTTCCTATTTTCAAACCATGCCAGAAGAGGTATTTTATAGTTGAAATTTAAAAAACGGTACTATCACCACTAACTATTACAGCTTGTTTTTAATTTGCACATTTTACTTAACGCGTTTTAAGTATTTAAAATTCAGAAAGAAGTCAACAAACGGTGTTCATTTAAGAACAATCTTTAAAAATAAAAAGGGAAGTTTAGGCAACAGAATCCTCATCTGTGAGGGGGAAAAGTATAAGCACCATCATAAAAACTTGGTTGACATGCTCATGCCTTAAGCTCATGAAACCAGTCACATACACACCTCTAAAACACGTTAAATAAATATTAAAATAATGCCCTGTACGGCCTGCAGGATGAGCAACATAAAACAGAGAGTATAGTACTCGTAATTAAAAGCTGTGACACTTAGAAATAGTTTAAAAAGTGTTAAAAAATTAAATTACAACTGTTGCATACACTCAGTCTAGATGTGAACAATAAAAATAGCTTCAAATAATAATAATCTGCAGTCCTGCCTAAAAACAACTCTTTAATTGAATGCTTACCAAAAAAAACCCCAGCTGATTTCCAGAGAGTGTCTTAGGGCTGCTTGTTGCCGAGCCTCTTAAAAACACTGACAGCTTTGACGTCCATCTTGGCCCCCACAGGCTCTCCCCCTCCTGCCCCCACAGACCCGGTGCTGCTGCTGACTTTGCAGCTCGCTACAGTGGATTTCTCTGCTGCTCTGGGCTTGGTGCTCGTCACTTTGTTGTCCTGTGTGTCAGCGGGAGCTGCGGACACGACAGCGTTAGCTGCTGGGAGTTTTCCCAGTCTCTGAAGAACACTAACTTTGGCGGGCGGGAGGCTTTTTGGAGAAGCAGTAGAGGAGGAGGACGTAGGAGAATCAGAGGCAGGACGTTTAAATTTGCGCCTAAGGCGTCGCAGGTTGGTAGGGGCTGCCTTCACGGTTGTGCTTTTCTTTTGGGATGGTGGGGGCCTTTTGAGAACGCCAGCGTACTGCAGGACAGAGCCTTCTCCGTCGCTCTCCTCATCGTGTTCATCCAATTTTGCAGCCGCGTTTCCTGGCTTCGACGTGTCTTCACTTTCATCCGCTTTGTCAAGGCGACTGAACACACCAGTCGGCTGTAAAAAAAATTTAAAATAAAGCACATGACCTTAGAGGTGACGTTACTGTCTGCAGCTGTGGACATACCGACCGCCTCACCTTGTTATTACTAGTTGTTGTGTCTGCCAGCGATTCAGCTCCAAGCCGTTCAAACACAGAGGTACGCTTTAAACCTTTTAAAGACAAAAGCAAAACATGCAGTTTTACACAAACACAGAACCTGACGGTGATTGTTTTGTTTGGAGAATTATTGAACATTTACGGAAAAATTCAGCATCCTGATTAGAGAATAGTGAGGTTGAATAAAACATTTTGATTAGGATGGCTATGAAGGTTATTGGTTTATTATCACCGGCTGATAGAAGGTGGATGATAACATGAACTGGTTTTAATGAAACTCCCATAAAGTAATCACTGAACACACATCGACAACCGATTCAATTTTGGTGGTTAACCGGACTCAAAATGGCTGCCACAGCTAATCTAGATTAGAAAACACAAACATGGCTAGATCTCAGTCAATTTCACAGATGTTAGGCTATTAAATAATGAGAACAGTTTTGTAACTATAAAAGCTAGAAAACAAGCGTAATTCATTCGAAAATCAAGGAATTTCTATTCAATTATATTGTGGTGATGCAAGAAAAAATAGCAATATAAAAGGGTATTTTAAGGAGGGTTTTGGAAAGATAAGTATTAGTAAGAGAGAAAAGTTAAATCAGCTCTGATACTCAGCCCCAAATCAGAGGCTTTGGTTCATCACAGAGGACATTTTAAGATTGAATAATGTTAATCAGTGTTGTTAGTCACTCCCGCAGCTGGCGAGACCATTGGGCCAGGCCTACCTTTCTTGGCCTGCTGGGCCAGGATACGACGTGTACGAGGCGTGGTGCCTTTGGGCATGTTGATGATGTACTTGCCTTCCATCTCGGCTGTCACACGCCGGCGCTTCACCGCTGGCAGCACGTTCTCCTCATCAGCTGGTTGACTGACGACTGACAGAGTGATCCACACACACCAAAAATAAGTAGAGTTGAGAGGAAAGACAAACAAACGACTGACGAGGCAAAAGAAACTTTCCAAATCACCTACCTGCTTTGTTGTTCTTGTTTGCCTGAGAGTTGGACACTGTGACGGAGAGCCAGTTGTCGGGTCGACGGGCCGGAGTGGCTGGAGGGGAGTCATGGCTCAGAGCATTGGCAATCATACGTGTAGCAGCTGAAAAAAACCCCCAACAAAATCATGCAACTCTCCATAAACTGATATTTGGGTTGTTTCGTAAAATACTCATTATGTTATTGCTTTACAGGTAAACAGGAACAAATAAAGGTATTTTTATACTTGTTCCACACTGCGTGGAGCAAATAACTTATTATATTGACAGTTTTCCTAGGAAGTCTGATGACTTTTAATTGGGTGTAACTCTGACACACCTATCGCTTCTGCACACTCTAATGAAGGCAGCGTCTCACAACAGAACACACACACACACCTCAACATTGCACACATTTTTAAGAATGACTCAGGGAAAAAAAACTTCAAAAGAATAATTCTCTGGAGAACATTTCATGTGTTGGAGGAACACCCAACTTTTATGCCAAATGTGAGGCAGGTAGTTCTGATTTTGTAGTTTCCGGGTATGTGAATCATAAATCATGAGCAGCATGGCGAATTAGTGGTTGAAGAGGTTGTCTCTCAAGCGAGATGGTCGCAGGATCGCCTCCTGGCCTGGAACCTTGTAAGGAGAATTATTTTTTGTTACTTACGAGTGTTGGCAGTTCGTCTGAGCTCAGCCTTAACGCTTGTCTGTCCAGAGGAGATGGCCTCGGTTGCCAATTTGCACATATCCTGCATGCAAAACATGCAGAAAACAAAGAATTGTGAAAACTACCTTCCTAAAATGACAAGAAGTATCAAGAAGAATGAAGATGTATCATAGCTTTTCAATCGAGTATTACAATTAGAGATTTGAAAAATTCAAAATAAAACAATAAAATTCCAATATTTAGAGTACATAGAAGCAAAATTATTCATTAGATCATTTTAGAGCAACAAGTTAACAGCTATACCTCCCTACCACTTGTAATACATTTATTGGCATTTGTTTGCTTAAAATGAAAGCAGTAAAAGTGAGTAATTTTCAACATTTCAAAATATAAAGGTTGACCTCACCTGCCTGTACACCTGCTTGGCATGTTTAAGAATGGCGATGATGTCCCCGATGACTGTAATACCGAGGTCCATCATGATGTCTTTACTGAGGTCCATCAGCATGTTCTTTTGAATTCTGTAGTAGTATTAAAATGCAGAAAAGAGTAATTATAAAAAAAGAGAATGAGTGTATAAGATATGTAATATCAGCTTTATGTCGCACAAGCTTTGTTACCTGTTGTCCACAAAGGAAACGGCATAAGTGACAGCAAGACCAGCTGGAATTCCTGCATCCTTAAAAAACTGGATCCACTCTGAAGTGGCTAAAGAACAAAAATCATTTAAGGACAATTAACATAAACTCAAATATAAACAAGTAAATACTCCTCAAACCACCAAAACTGTTGTGATTTTATTTGACGGTAGTCTACTGCAGATGTCATATAAAATCAGTCATTACTCGAAAAGAAGTAAAGTAGTATACTAGCCTTACTACCCAAAGTATTACTACCCATAGGTAACAAAGTTTACTTGGGTTGACTGGGAAAAAAGCTAGTAATACAATTGTTAATTCTTGTCATAACCTGGTATTTTATATTAGAAGAGCAGCCTGAAAGCAAACATAAATCTGAGGAGACAGCAGTGTTTATTACATGCTGACCGTGAGCAGCTGGAGGTTATTTATATCACTACTGACGAAACATGAAGTTACAGATAAGAGAATGAAAGAAGCACAGCAGCTGCCACAACAATAACCCTGACTGTCACTGAATGGGCTCTCTGCCGCATTAAAACTCTCACCCTGACTAATTTCTCTTTTGAAACCCTGGCGCCTGAACAAGTCAAAGCCACAACGATGAAGGGAGAGACTGCCGTGCTAAATCATTTGCGTATAAATATTTTCAGAAATCTAAAAATTACATTAGTATGTTTGCTAAAACAGCTCGCATACGCGACCCACTCACAGCCTTGTCATGCCCAAAGTTGTCGTTAATTTTTTATTTATGCAGACAGAATTATACGCTAAAACAACGTAAGATCTACAACGAATACATGTTAGCGTCTATGCTAGCATTCGGCAATCTTGAATTAAAACGAACTAAAAGCGATTAGATAATTGCGCCTTCAAATAGTTGATGTTTTACGATAACGTTAAGAATGCTCGCGGTGGTCATATCTAGTAATTTATTACTAATATTGTTAGCATTTTGCTAGTAAGTATGTTGTGTGTGTTTTGCCGGGGCCTCTCTCACCTGTTGTCACGGACGCCATGTTTAATGAATATGTCCCAACGCTTCGGTGACGCAACATCCGGTTTTGTGCCGGGTGTGGGGGAGGGGGGGCTAGCCAGAGTGCGTATATGTCTTTTTGAAGAGCGCGAAGAAAAGCATTTACGTAAAATACGTAAACATAAATAAAGCCAAGCTTATAAGTGTCGTGCCTTCAAATAGAAGGGTTTGGTCAGGGTTTTTACAGCTTTTACAATATTGCAGCTCTCTCAGAGGTCGGATTATTTTTGTTGCATAATTGACTACTATCAGGATGGAAGGACCATTTCACTCAGTATAACAAAAAGTCTTTGTGAACAGGATTACCATCTATAGATTTAACTATGTAAATAAATGAAAGACTTGGCCAGAATTTAATGTTCAAAAATCCACAGAGAGGTGTTCGTAGCGGCTACAAAAACGGCTAAAACTCAGTCAAGTTTACAGCTACTGAGATTAAAATTAGTGTGGTTGCTGGGCTGGGTTTGGCTTTTGACGACATAGCACTTTTTGTTACAACACCGCATAGAACGCAGAATATTGTGTCAAATTCTGATTTCTACGGCCGCTAGAGGGCGACAGAATCTTGTAAATCACATCAAACCAACCTTCGTGGGCATAATAATCCGTGAAATTTCTTTGATTACTTGGGCTTTAATTAATGTAGTCATAAAATAAACAAAATAAAACCAGGTAAAACACAGAAGAGATCAGACAGCAAAAATCTAATATTTCTTTATGAGTGTACATACAGTAAGCATTACAATATGTGTTCGATATGCTACACCTGGGCATACTTTAAAGTCTTTGAATGCTTAAATGCTTAAACTGTTTAAAATACATTTTTAAGCCCTTGCACGACCAGCAGATTTAAATCAGACAACAACAAAAATATCTGACATCAGACCTTTCTTTACAAATTGACCACGAATATATGATGAGACAAATTGGGGTATATTTGTCGTATAATAAGATCTTTATTTATGTAATTCTTCAGAAAATAAAAATGAATGGCATTTTCTCAAAATAATCAATAAAAGACATATCAGCTTTTGCAGTCAGAAAACTAAGAAGAAAAACTAAAATGTAAACAAACGTTTTAGAACAGAAAAAGGGCCATGAGCCCAAATTCTGGACACAGAGGAGCAGCAAGTAGAGTCAACACAGGAAATATACCACATATGTCAAACATTTTGGTCTTCTCCAGGAGAATAAAAGAAGACAAAGCAGAAATAGGACAGCAGCACTTTGTATTTTTAGCATTTTTGAGAAAAATCAGAAAGCCTTTTACTTTGTATCCATGCACCTGTCAGCAAATAGCATGATCTATTCAAGTTTCTGTGGGCTTTTTCATTGCATTAAAAAAAATCACATTTGTCATACTTTTGATCACTTTTAAAGGTGGTCATTTTGCGCCCATCGTAAAAGAAACACAGTCAACAAAAAGAATTACATCTTTCTAAAACTTTAGAGTCTTGCTAATCTACTACACAATCAATAAATGAAAAAATACATATAAATCTTTTGATTTCTAAATATTGTTTGAGAACGTTTTCAAAAATAAATGTTTCTTTTTTTGGAATATTTATTGACTTTTTAATACTGTAACAAAAGCAGATAAGTAAAATAATACAGCATCACACTTGTCATGTAGCAGTCAGCCTGATTACTGCAGAAATGCTACATTATGTTCATCCAAGAGAATTGTAAGTATTGCATTTCAGAACGAGGATAATATGAAGTCAGAGTGTGTATGGGGGGAAAAATATAAACGCATAAGAACATTCACCTCATAATAGAAAAATAGGAAAGCTCTTGGTCAGTTGTTGTACAGTACATGTAGATGCAGGCAGGCTGTGTAGCTGTCGTTCTCCATGTTTTTCTTCTTTTTTTTTGATTGTACTCTTGCAGAACTTTAAAGCAAACAGAAAGAAACAAGTGGTGGAGCTCCTTAAAGATGAAGGAGGCAGTTGATGCTGAAAATTCACCCGTTATTGGCTTCCAATGGAAGTCAAGTAAGGTTTTATTTGCCAGATGCTGCCTCGTCCAGTAGAGTTGAATACAAGTAGCACCACAAAGAAAAAACTATGTACATGAGAACTATTGAACATTTTTTATGCTTATGCTGACACCAGTACATATAAGTTGGGGTTTTTTTGTATCACATTTGCATTTTGGAGGAAGTCAAAAGGGCATCTCCAGCATTTTCTTTCTTTTTTTTAACAAACACAATTCATATTAAACATTGCAAAAAACAAACAGACAAAAAAAAGGTCTGCCCATTTCCTGACCACCAAGAGCCACATCAGAGCAAACATTCACGTAATTAATTGTCGTTTTGAATCAACGTGTTTATTTGATAAAAATAAAGCTCCTTCAGAAAATACAATTAGGTCGTTTTTTTATTTTCGCAAACAGAGTGAACAAGCAAAAACTGTGGTTCTCCTTCAAAAACTGATACGTGTCAGTTTGTTAGAAGAGTGAAACTTTAAACCAGAAGCAGGTTATTGATCGAATGCTGCTGCATGAACACTGAATCCAAAATAAATGTAAAAAAAATAAAAAGAAAAGAAAAGTGGCGATATGGGGTCAGTAGCTCTGGGTCAGACCTCTTAGAAATAAAAACAAAATAAGAATAAAACAAAACAAAAAGGTGATTACTACAACTTTTTATAACATCACATAATAAATGTAACTCGACTTATAATGTTTGTAAAACATAAATACACATCAACAGGGGCAATGACATCGTGCTCCGTGTTCAGGGATTTTAAATTCATCATAAGCTCTGTTTTTTTTTGTTATTAAATTATAAAAATATTATTTTTTTAAACATTTATTTGACCTTAATCTTCATTGACAAAAATATCTTGTTTAAATCTGCAGACATTCAAAGTTTACAATCATGGCACATAAACTTATACACATACATGTTCAGATGTATGAGTATGTTCATTTGTTGTTGTTTTTTTTTTGTGCACAATATGCCTCCAAAGTTGCCAAATTAAAAAAATATATAGATAGATAGATATATAAAATAATAATAATAAAATAAGTGTTACAAAGATAATAGTAACAGTTGGTGAAAAATAATAACAGGAAAATGGCAACAGTACAAGAGAATAAACAGAACAAGGAATCACAAAAACAATAATATATATATATATATAACAGTTGTTTTCACTCAAACAATGAAGGAAAATGAAACAATTTTTTACAAGTTCACAGGCAAAGAAAAGGACGCTCACTCCACAACATCAGCCCACGTGTCGTCTCTGCGTTTCTTTTTTTTTTTTAATTATCCCCCGGTCAGGTGTTGCTTTTGCCTTTGTGCTCAATCACCACATCAACCTCCACAAAGAAAGAAAGAAAGAAATGAGCCTCAGAGTGGACTCACTCACTCTCTGAGCCCAATGTGTGGAGGTTGACTGAAACACTTTGTTTTGTTTTGTTTTTAAGAAAGAAAAAAAAAAGTCCCTCCTTTAAATGAAGGTTCACATCTGAAAAACTCCGAGCTGCCACCAAACGTCCGTTTCTTCAGCTCAGAGGCGTGAAAGAGATGGTGTTATTCTGAAGTGGTTTGTCTTTTTTTTTTGTCTTTCTTGATGTTATTGATTTTTTAATCATTTTTGCTTTGTATGTATGACACTTGGCTCTTTTATTTTTTTCTTTTTCAGGGTCAACTTTTGATCCCAAAGATGGATGGTCAGAATGCTCTCTCTCTCTCTCTCTGCATCAGTGTCAACGTGTCCTCGTCGCCTGCACTCCTTTCCTCACTTTCTTTCTGCTTACTTTCCTCGAGACGTGTCTAATCTTCGTCACGTGAATGCTTACGTTGAAAAAAATAAAATGGCTCAGCAGAAGACGGTGGCGTCCATCTTTGTGCATCTGAACGTCAGCGGAGCTGCTGTTCACAACAAAGATGTGAGCAAACGAGCTCCAAGGACAAGAGGTTCTTCTTCTGTTTTGGGATGGGTTGAAGGACCGGGTGCTAAAATGGGGAACGTTAGTTGCGCCGGCTTTCACTCAAGGTCCCAGGGACTGGAGGGGGTCTTCGGGCTCTCAGTGGTCGTAGACTTCAAAGAGAGGGAGAAATATAGAGACAGAAGAGGAGAAAACAGAGATGGGTAGAGATGGGTCGCATGGCAGGTAGGCAGACGGCAGAAGAGATTTGTTTTGTTTTGTTTGTTAAAGGTGAGAGACGAAAGCACAAAGATTTAGAGGAGGCTCCGAACTTGTCAAGTCCAAGCAGCAAAATGAAGAAGCAGAGGGAAGCCGAGCACATGATGAAGAGTTACAGGTGAGCGAGCGGTCTGTCTCCCATGAAAAGACCCTGAACAAACTGTCCTCGGCCCCTAATTCAGATGTGCACAAATACATTCAACAAGAGGGAAAACAGGAGGGGGAAAAAAATAATGGAAAAGAATGAAAAGCAGGAGCGCTAGCAAAGAGGCAACCGACAGAGGGAACAAGTTAGGGGCCCTGGTGCGTGTTGGTGTGTAGCATTAACATGCTGTCGTTTACTCAATGAGAGTATTTAAATAAAAGAATTCATTGTGAATCATCGTATTAACTCAGAGCACTTTGAATTGGTCATTTTGTAGTTCTGCTTTTACTCAATAATCGTGCTCTGTTGGGCTAAAAACAAAAGGATCACTCCCTTGTTTCAGCTCTGTGTGAAAGGTTAGATCTGATGTGCAATATTGTTATTACTATTTTATGGCTCTTAATTGGAATTCATTGTCCAATGTGTAAACTTTAACCCAATCAGGTTCGAATGATTGGCTAATCCTCATTCTGTGAGACAGATGTGAAATGTGGCGTGTCTCAGCCTCTACCTCCGGTGGTGTGTGTGCTTGGTAACGTGTGCATGCGTGTGTCTGTCGGTCAGTCAGAGCGCCAGCAGCGAAGGCGAGTTCAGGGAATCGGACGACTGCTCGCTACTGCTGTTCCGCTGGTTGGCGCTGACCCCGCAGGCTCCCTCTGGGTAGGTGAACACAAATGAAGATGTGTATGAGGTGCTGTAACTGCCAATGGCCGCATCGTCATGGTTAACACCACCACCAATGTCACTGGCCACGAGGCATGGCCCACCAGGAGCTGGCTCGCTCGAGCCATAGTAAGAACTAGAAAACTCTACCTCCTGCATCATCCCTGCTTGGGGCTGCGGCTGGACTCGCTGCGGCTGCTGCGGGACCGGAGGCTGGGGCTGTGAGGAGGCAGGGTGGGCCGTGTAGGCAGGAGGGAGATAGAAAGAGTCTTCCTTCACAGTCAAGCCCACGATGGAGACAGGAAGAGGTTGTAAGGACTGGGGAGGGATTTGGGACTGCAAGGGAGGCAGTTGTGCTGAGCCCTGCTGAGCCTGCTCCTGATACGGAATCTTGCAGCTTGGCTGGTGGGCCACCAGGACAAACTCCAGACGCTCCTTCTCCTTCTGCAGCTCCGAGATCTCAGCCTCCAGCTCTGCTTTCTCCTCCTCCAGTACGTCAGTCTCCTGCAGAGAGTGAAGCAGCGTGGGGTGAGAGAGAGACAAGACAAAAGTGGATGAGACAAGAAACAAGGGTTATGTAGAATAAAGAGAAACAACGAGAATGTTAGCTAATAATTAGA
>JAVKLF010000063.1:8233174-8243574 GCA_034783495.1 Millerichthys robustus | reverse complement strand
CAACAACTTTCACAAACCAGAAAGAAAACGACCTATTTATATAATACTTATTTGATTGTTTGTATGATAAAAGAGCCGACAGAAGCAGTGTGTAGGTGGCCCAGAAACATCTCTGAGGGAGTATAAGATGGAGCACCGGGCCATGAAGGACTTGAACCAAACCAGGTCAGAAACAAGTTTAAGGTGTGAAGAACATTACAAAAGGTAAAAAAAACAAACAGACAAACAACAAAACATGGGGCCAGCAGCCATGTCGCAAAGTACATCTGGAGATATTTTTATCTGTGGATAGCTTTGTCTCCTAACCGAGAACCACTTTCCAATTAAGCTGCAAATTGCTAATTAGCAGAACGGAGAAAACGGAGGCTTTATGTAAATCAGGCTCTGACTCAGCCCGCTTGACAAATGAGGCCTTTCTGCATAAATCAAAAAAAAAAAAGAAATAAAAATTGGAGAGAAGATCCCCAAAATGAAGAGCAAACTGTTTTATACCCTTTTTTTTGGAGAGGTTCAAAGCCGACTCTGGTATAAGCCTCTTTCATGTTTCCTCAAGTCAAATCCTTCTGTATTTTATTGGAATAAGTGGGGGAGGGAGGGGAGGAAAGATGAAAAAGAGAGCAACTGTTTCTTTCTTTCCCCCCCCTCCTCCCCTCTTCGCCCTCCCTCCGTCTGGAGATGAGAGGAGCTGTGTGGTGTTCGTGTCCTTTAACCTAGCCTGAGGAGAAACCCAGAAGTTAAGATGCTTTTGGTGCAAAAAAAAAAACAAAAAAACAAATGGAAGGAGGGGGGGTAGAAAAAAGATGAAGAGCGATAGGTAGGTCAGGGCTCTAGAGATAAAACTAAAGTGAGATAAAAAAGATTGTAATGCAGCATGAGGGAGGGCCAGAGGACACCACAGAAATATGTCACCCTTCCACTTGTACTCCAGACCCATCCTCCAACCCCGACTCCCCCCCAATCACCAAAAAAATATAAAAACACCAAATCTTTCCCTAAGGGTGACGATGAGGAGAAGGAGAGGGGAGGAAGAGGGCTTTTGTCTCGGGGTCCTGGAGAGAAACAATACCCGGCCGGTTTCTCTTTCCTCCACTCACTCCTCTCTCCTCTATTTTTTTGTAAGGATTCCCATTTGGCCCAGGGTAGCACTTGAATATTAAGCAGAAGCAATAACTACTAATTAAAAATGCAGATTGGCTGGGAGCGCTAACGAGCAGCAGGCAGAATCTCTTCTCCCCCGGGAGGCAGAGGGAGGAGAGAAGAGAGGAAGAAGAAGAGGAGGAGGAGGAAGGGGGGAGAAATTGAAAGAGGGCAAAGTGTGCTGAAGATGCGGGGGAAGAAACGGGAAGAGATGAGGAGGAGAGGGAAAAAAAAAACAAACAAGGAGAATAAATAAAGAGGAATGAGGCAGATGCACGCGGATCTTCAGTAATCCATATATCCATATCCCCCTCCTCTTTTTTTCTCCTCCTCCGTCGTCTTTTTTTTTTTTAATCGCAGTAAATCGACAGAAGGCTGCGGGATAACCGTCTTTCACTTTCACTCATTTTCAAACACTTAAAAACATCTCACCTCTCAGGTTAGGATGCAGCAAGACAGCCCTTTTTAAATCTACTCCGGTCACAGCTGAGCGGGTAAATGAAAATGTGCTGCAAATGTTCAGCAATTATTAAAAATTACAAATAAAAAAAACAACTTTATAGATGTTTTACCATATCATGGCCAGCAAGTCACTAAATTAAACTGCAAGTGGGAGGCAGAAAAGTTAAGAAAATACTGATGTGAACAAACAGAATCACGTCCCGCGAGTGTCGAGACAAAAGAACTGCAGGCACGTGTTTCATGTTTCATGACAGGAATGTCCAAAAAACAGGGTGGGGGGCGGTCAGACCTCCAAGGTGGCCCTCCTTCACTTTCCAGAACCTCGGGTGTCTGACGATGGCAAGACAAATTAATTCTCCATCTCGCACGTTTCTATAGGGCCACAAAATTCTTCAAACAGAATTTTGACGAGAATTCAGGGGTTTCCTATCTGCATCACCGTGATGTTTTATTTGACTCCTCGTCTTCTCTAATTGGAAAAGTGTAAGGAGAAAGAAAAAGAAGAAAGGAAAAATAGACTTTTAGGACATTCGGTATTCAGTGTTGGACATGATTGTATGAAAACAAGTGGAAGTTAAGGGGGAGGAAAGATGAAGGAGATTCCCAGGAGTTCAGGTGGCTCAGCTCGGGGCAGAACTGAGGAGAGCGATGAAGATGATGCAACGTCCTGCATTAACGGTGTCACAACAATCAGGATTGCTGAAAGATCGAGCTCCAGTCCTGTCCTCCGATTGTTTCGTGCCGCAGAACTCAAGGTAGCAGAAGAAGACTCAGAGTTTAGAGGTCTTGGTTTGGGTTTCTGCCGTCCATGCCGGGCAGGAAGAAACATGTTTACCTGGCCACTCCACCTCAGAGACTGACAGCCGGGGAGATGAGATGGAGCTCAGGTGCTCCGCTTGGAGCCCTCGGGGACCTTCGGTGCCCTCTGAATGTTCCTGACGCCTCTCCTTTCCACACAATTAGCCTGAGCGTCACTAACTCACACGGCTCTGCTAATGGCAACGGCTAGTTAATGAGCTGGACTCAAGAGGGAGGAGGAGCGGCTGGTAAATAAAAACCAGGGTGGATAAAAAAAAATAATAAAAAAATCTCTAAACAACAAGAAAAAAAGTCACTCATTAGCAGCCTGCCACCTTGTTGTGCCTCCTTCGTGCCCTCACCTGATTTGAAGGGCTCCGCCTTCACACTCAAGCCTGGCTCCTCCCTCCAGACCCGGTCCCTGGCTCCGCCTCGCCGCAGCTCGATGAAGCCAGGTCCCGGCCTGGAGCCGGTGGCCTGCCGGCGCCTGGCTCGGTTGGCAGGTGAGGGGGGAGCGGCGCTGGAGGAGTCGGCGGCTCCGCTCCGTGGGCTGCAGCCGCCTTGCTTGTGCTGGATGAACGCCAGGATGTGGGCGAGCGGGAAGGCCTGGCTGCACTGGCCACAGGTCAGCAGGTCCCGACCTTCATCTGGAGCGTGAGCCTGAGGCGCAGGACGGGGAGGGTGGTCGCAAAATGCACGGGTGTCGTCCTTCATGTCAGGGACATCTGTAGGATAAGAAAGAAGAGAAAAAGAGTTTAAATGAATGTCAATTATGAGGAGGCAGCCATCTTGATTAGATAATCCGTTAGAGGCGTTCACCCAATGACGACTTCCTGAACGTTTCAGAAAAAAAAATAAATCGATCCAGTGGTTTATGAGATATTTGGCTTAGAGACACACTCACAAACACCTTACAGCGTCAGGTGACAAACACCCAAAGTGTTAAAGAAAAGTTTTAACAGCAACAATAATATAACAATATAGGTGCCTCCATTCATGTAACGTAATGACAAGCCCCAGTAAAAGTGAAAATTAACACTTTTTTTAACCATCTCACATCTGAGTTCTTGTTTTCTTAGAGCAAGTCAAAGTAAATATTTTGAATGCAACAATAATTTGACAGGTGAGCAAAATCTGCCCACTTTTTAACTCAATAATCCTATTTTTATCCTGGTCTGTGAACACACCACAGGTGAGCAGCAGCAGGTCTTTGGTGTAAACACGAGAAGAAAAAAAAACGCCAAGTTCCGCATCTGTATTTTACATAAGAAAAGTTAAACATAACAAACAATTTCTGTCCAAATCTGGAGGAATATTATTCAAAATTGTAAATTTTCCAGTGACGGAGGACGTCCTGTAACTCAGAACCTTTTCTTTACATTTTACGATAAAAACGATCACATTTTCATGTACAAAAAAAAATACTAATCATTTTGAATGTTGTAATTTTGACAAAAAATAAAATCAACACTGCAAAAACAATGTAAATAAATAAAGAAAAATCTCACTTTGGGGCTATCAGTTGGACAAAAAACATTTAGGTGTTTCTTTTTTTTAACTCTCTGGTTTCAAAAAATGTAAACAATGAGTTAAACAAATAAAAATAATCATCTTTAGCCACAGTTCTGGGTTGTTTTAAGAGTAAATATCAGGAGAAACTTATTTAAATCATGTTTTGATATTCTTACAGCATTCTGTCGTTTTACTAAGACTCAAAAAGTGACAAGTTGTTCTTAATAACAATAACTTTTATTCTATTTGCTGACATACAGATCCACTTGTGTCGGATCTGCAGTTACGTATTGATATCGCTCAGCTCAGAACCGTTTCACTCAGCTTCAACAACTCGACTCTGACCTCAATGGAAACAACAAACAGGCTCGCTGATTGAAAGTGCTAGTTTCACTTGTGAGCTTAACGAGGCCAATCTGCTCAGCCAACACTGACCACTTCCTTTAACCAGTGACAGATCAGCTCGAGCCCAACGGTCCACCTCAGTAGCACACACACACACACACACACTGCACCTGAGAAGAGAAATGACTGAATTCAGAAAAGAAGTGTGAGATCTCCGCTGAGGCGTTCACCTTTCACTTAAAACAAAAAAGAAAAAAAAATGTTGCCTTACCAGCCACCAGTGGAGGGGAGTTTCTCAACAGGAAGAAGTTTGCAATAAAAGAGGGGAAAAAAAGAGTGTTTGAGATAAGAGCTGGGCCTCCTCTGCAGCAGATTCAACGTTTACAAAAAGACCAATCTGGTGTGAGAAGCTGTAAATGCTGTTTGTGAGGATGCAGAGCAAAACCCCTGAAGCTTCCTGCCTGAACTCTGAGCAGGTAAGAGTGAGTGGAGGAGGAGGAGGAGGAGGGGGGTCAGGAGTCTGTTGCTCAACATGGTCACGGGCACACCTTGATCCACCTGCCCGGGCTATCATACAGGACAGGTACAGACAGTACAGTCTGAAGTCGGATCTCACCAGTTGTTGCTCAAAAATGTCACCTTTCCTGTTTCAGGCCTGTGCCGTTTGTGCAGACTTGCAAGGCGCGGTTATGCGCGCGTACACGCACACACACACACAGGGTTGAGTCAAGGCCTGTGGTCACACCAGACACGCACCACTGGTCTCCACTGGAAGAACTGTTTAAAAAAAAAAGCAGCTTCTGTTCAACTGTCTGTTTCCTTCTCGCTCTTATCCCACAACAATCGCTTTTTAAAAAGTCCAGCACCTTTACCTGAGATTATGGGATTCTTTAATTGCCTGATCATTAAAAACAATATATATATATATATATATATATATATATATATATATATTTTAAGCATGTCATGAAGGAGCTCAGAGTTTGTGTCTGCTGTGTCCCAGAGGGTGAAACTGTTTTTTATTTATTTAAAGATAAAACAAAAACTTAATCCGTCCTTAACCTGGAATTGTAAATAATCGTGTTCGGACCTGTGGCCTCTCAGCAAAGCGTGCCAGAATAAACCGGTCCTTCCTCTACAACTGCAGCAAATGAGGACAAACAACGCGGACGTGATGAGTCCTTTTTCAAACATTGACTGGACTGATGTCCAACTCAACACAAAGACATTTTAGAGACAATGTCCGTCATAAAAACCCTGCTTATCAGCTGTCAGACACTCGGTGCCAACATGGATCCAGAACATCCGCGTAAAATGGACCAAACACAAAAGCAGGACCTGAATTTGTCTCAGTCTGACCTCAGCTCTTCCATCAGCCCCACCACCCACAACGCGTCCACTTTACCTTCAATTGCGCTCAGGTGCTGCGGTCGGCTTCCAAGTTTGCGCCTGGACATCGCGTCGAGCGGACTTTGGACCCCGCTTCGTTCGCAGGTCCCAAGAGCAAACCGAACTCAGCCCAGCTGCTCCTTCCTTCTCCGATAAGTTGACCGACACTCGGGCAGCGGGGACGGACTGATAAGACTGCCTGGCCTCCGCCTGGACTCGCACTGAGCAGCAGAGGAGGAGGCGACGTTCAAGTTCACGCTTCTCTTTACCCCCCCGCGCGCGCGCAGGAGGGCAGACAGGGTGCATGGGCGACCGAGAAGCACCGCCCGCCCCCGCCGGCCCTTAACCCCGCCTCCTTCGACCAGAACATATTTAAAAAGTAGTTTCAGAACGTTTTAGTTTTTTTTTACAGTGAACTAATTAAAGTCGTGTTTTTTTTTAGCGTTGGTGGTCAGAACCTCAGTCTAGTTCCTCCTCGGCCGCTCAGAGGAACTTGCCGCGTAGGTTCTCCACAGGTGTCTCCAAGCCGAACCGGAACCAGACCGCTGTTCACTTCTGCTTTTTCTTGTCAACCAGCTGTGGCTCTTAGAGTCTCGTTAAAAAAAAGCAGAAACACTCAGGTGAATGTAATTCTGAACGGAGGAAAGCTTAAAAGCAAAACAAAAAAACAAAACTTGGCGGTTGTTCTGTTCTGAGTTTTGTTGCCTCCTGCCGGTGAAGCGTAGGTACTGCACCTCAGCAAGCTAAAGCGCCACAACTCAAAATGTTACAAAAAGAATATTACGTAGTTATCTTTTAGAGTCAAAACTATTCAAGATGGCCATCACAGCCAACCTAAATAAATAAATTGTGATGAACAGTTTTACAGACATCGAGCTCACATTTGATGAGGTAGTAGATGAGCATCATACTCCGAGCTCTACACATTATGCAGCATCTTCATTTAATACTATAATTCAGTTTTATAAATACTGGGTTAAATTTGTGGCTGTACATGTGAGTCATTCCCAACACATTCGCAGAGCTCAACACGTTACATAACATTTATTGGTTTGACCTACAAAGGCTTCAAAATCTGTCATCTTGAGATCATTTTAATATAAAACTGTCATGAAAGGCAGTGGGTGTATTAGTTCCTTCAATTAACTGCCATAGTTACATAAAATAATTAATTTTAAACAGTTTTTTTTAAACAAGTTTTATTTGTTCCGTATTTCACATTCCATGTTTGAGAAACATCGTTTCTATTGGGCAGCTGAGGACAGAGTACAAAAAGAGCAATAAACAGTTCTTTAAATGCCGACTCATTTGTACAGTGGTTTTAATTCTATATTTATACAATCAGATCACGAGCCCTGTTCAAACAGTACATCCTTTGAGTATTTTCCTGTCGTAGAAATGTAAATAGTGGGGGAACATTGTGTCACAAAGAGAAGAAAAGGCGAAACCTCAGGTATTGCTTTAGTTTTACACACTTCAAAGATGTCAAGGGAAGGAGGAGGTAGCATGCAGAGGTGAAGAAAGCTCAAGTTCTATCAATAAAGCTTGAAATGTGAAGAGCAGGATGAACAAATCATTTGTAATTAAAGGATCAGTCAGTGTTTCATAATGTGAGCAGGTCAACAAAACATGTTGAGTTGTTTTATCAACTAATCAGTCAGTTTGAGAGGCTCCTGTTGGGCAGTATATCTTCGCTAACGATGACACGTTTGTGTACTTAAGGTTCTGTAAGACACGCGACGCATTTCCCCACTTGTTATTTCAGTATCTGGAATACGGACTCCGAGACCGAGATCGTGACTTTCTGGAGACAAAAAACAAAACAGCAACTCTTAGTAGAGAAGCTAACAACAAATGAAAAGTACAATCCTAATGAGACCAAAAAGCACACCTTTCAGACGCATTACTACTGTAATAGTTTTTTTTTAGTTTAAGAATCTAATTCCATTTTTACACACCTATTCATCAGATGTGTACAATAACTTAGTACATTTACTTCGTTACAGTACTTCAGAATTTTTTTGGAGGATCTGTAATATTACCAAGTATTTTTTTTTTAAATTCAAACTTTTATTTTGTTACATAAAAAGAATTTAAAACTTACTTTTACTTCTTACTTTAAAATTGAACACCTAGTTTCACGCTACAAATTTAAATATGACCGGACCTCATCATGAATGCCTTCTAAACCATCAAGTACATGTAAAGCAACTAACACAGGTAGGTTAGGTGGAACCAGCTGATGTAACTTAGTTAAGTAAACACTTCATTTCTTAAGAGTGTGAGTAAAAGTACCTACACATCTCCAATTATTGTAAGCAGTATTATGACTTTTACTTACTTTTTTTTTATCAGTGATTTTCATTTTTACCAAAGTCAATTTCAGTTAAGGTATTTTTACTTATTTTTTTCAAAGTACATTTTACACCTCTTCTATCTAATCAGATAATGTGTTAGGTGTATAACTACTTTAAACTCTGCAGATACAGGTGATGAGATCCACTTTATCTTTAGATCAGGCGTGAACAAAGGGTTAAAAACAGACTGACAGTGGACAGGCTAGTTTTAGTACTTCTGTAACTTTAGATGTGAGAATATTTTTTTTACTTAAAAGCAAAACTATGAGGGTACTTTGTAAAACCATAGTATGCAAATAATCCTCCTGGACTGACAGGTCAAACCATTACATAAACCAAACAGAAGATGATCACGCCAGGTTGTTAGTCATCGTAGGTCACTCTTTAAAACTCAACGGTTCAAGTCAACTTTTACTGCAGCCAATCTTTGGTTATAATCAAATAATTCAAACAGTCCTGATTCAACCCTCCAGGCTGGTAGAACGAGCTTAACCTAGCCTTTTAATAATTAGGCACCAAGAACATTTGAGGAGAAATGAAAAAAGAAACTCGAACTGGGTTCGTTTCAGGAACAACTAAACTAATGTTTCATTCCGAACATCAAGGCTAATCTGCGCCTTTAAAGAAAAGCGGCTGACTTGAAGAAGTACTTAATCAGCAGGCGCTGTGTTTGTGTATTATGAAAAGAAAACACTGATTAATTTGGCTCCTTTGGAACTGTGAGGATTCCTGTGGCTTCTTACATACCTTTTGTATGAGTTGGATTCTCGGCCTGAGAGACAGAAGAAACAGAACCACAATAAAAACAAGTGCATGCCTTCACATCATAAAGACTATAAAAACTGACAGCTGAGACTGATGGCAGATAATCAAACAGCTGGTAAAATATGCCTGCTATGAGGACAGAAGATTTGACTGTAAAAAATAAACACAAGCTGACTTAACCAAATGAGTTTGGGATGAAAAAAAAAAACATCTTACTGTGTTTGGAGGGAGACGGTGAGTGGCTCTGCCGGCCATACTGCTTTTCCCATTCGTCCCGCTCTTTCTCGCGGCGTTCTCGTTCCCTGCACACAGAACCTGGAAGTCAGACTGACAGCTCACAAATGCCAGACAGTCCACTTCAACACAAACAGACGCATGCACGCGCAAACACACACACACAGACAGACAGACACACAGGGCCTTACTTCATACGGATCTTGCGTGCCATGGCTCGTAGTTCTCCTTCTCGCTCCTGTAAAATAAAACAAAAAGAATGAGGGGAAATGAAGGAGGGGGGCGCTTCTGTTTCAGTATTCATTTACACACCTGCCGTTTGTGTTCCTGCTGCTGGATCTTCACCTGAGCAGCTTTCTTATCTGCCTTGGCTGCAAGTTGGACAGAAAATGTACAGTTTTAACACTTTTAATTTACGTAGTTTGACAAAAAAATAAAAAATAAAAGCAGAAAATTTAGTTCAATGTTTAACACAATAGTTCAGATGTTTTGAAGTGAGGTTTTGTGGAAAGATTTTAAATCACTATCTTACCTGTTGTAGGTTAGCTCTTTGGGGGAAAAAGAGAGAGTTCAAAAGTATTTCTGAGCAGACTGACGAGCTAACTTTCTATTTGCTTCAAAATATATTTTGGCAATCTTTAAACAAAGTTAAATCATCATGTTGGGAAACTATCCTGGCTGAGTTCTGCCATGCTCGCCTCATTTCTGAAAGTTCCCTTCTAGACGTGGCCGGCTCCACCTGTGATCAACAGCCAGAGGGAACATACAGGCAGACTGGTCTGCGCGGCCATTTTACAGAACCTTTTCATGAGCACGTCTAAAATGGGACCAAAGTGGACTGCTGCCATTTTAAAACAACTCCAGTCTCAAACGTTTCATGGTCGTTTATCCAAAAGTAATTTACCAAACCTTTACGTCATGTTTAACATTTCGTCTGACAGCTGTGTGATGGTATTCTTGCAGGAAGTGACCCAGGCTGCACAGGACGTGTTACAGCTAGCTCTTCTGGCTTCTACTTTTTCTTACAAATGACCACAGAGATCTATGTCAAAAGCTGAGTTATGCAAATCTGATGGTGACGTAAATGTTTGACAGTTGTGATATAGCAGTTCATTTTGATCTGACTAGCTGTTAGCTTGTTTTTCCAATTAAAGATAAGCCTGAGGTTGTTCAAAGAGCCATCTACAACAAGTAACTCTTCCACAAAACCACTTAAAAAGAACTGAATTCTTTCTTTAAAGGACGTGTCGTTTTCTGTATTCAGGCACACTCACACTGCTTGTTGAGCGCCTTCTGCATTCGTATCTTCAGCCGCTCCTGAGGTGTTAGTTTAGGCTGCAAGTGACAGAAATGTTTCAGCACAAGCTTCTAGATCCAGACGAAAGTGTTCCGAGTGTGTGT
>JAVKLF010000063.1:8209084-8222692 GCA_034783495.1 Millerichthys robustus | reverse complement strand
GCTTTTATCTTAATTCCTTGCTTGGGCAATTATATGTATTTTTTTCTTCTTTAGGGCTAATGTTCACTTTAGCACTGATTACCATAAGAAGGTAAACAAAGTTGGTAAATGCACTTTTATTCCAGTCCACGTGTGCTGGTCGCTCTGAATGTAAAGTGAAAAAAGACAAAGTAATACAGCAATACTTCCTTACTGAACCACAATACAAAAAGAGCATCAATATGTACAAGATAATTATGTACAAAAAAACATTTTTTTGCACGCAGAGAAAAAAACAAAAATCAGACATCCTTGACAAACTGCAGCATTACAAAAACAATACAGGCAACAGTGTGTAGTTTCAAAACAGATGGCTTAGAAGCCTTTCATTAATGAGCTCAAAAACTCCCTTTTTGACATAACTTTTTAATATTTTTATTAAGTAACATGTCTTTCCTTATTTTTTCACCCCACATACACTCATAATTTACATTCTTTCGTTCATCCTCATCCACACTCACAAACAGCCGACCACACAAAAGTCACATTAAGTGCTAAACAGGCATCCATTCAATGATGTGTTTGTCAGAAACAGAAATAAAGTTTTGGACACTAGTCAGGCGGAGGACTGGAGCACGACACATTAGAGGCTACATCGCAGGCACTCCAAGGCAATTCTTAAAACGCTCAAATTAAGTTTTTTATTCCGAGATCACCTGCCTTCTTTTTTAGCCACAATAATGTGCTCAAAAATGACGACACAGTGAGGTTTTAGCAGCATTTGATCCTCAAGTGTCCGCTGAGTGTCGTCATCTGAGCTCACGAAGGTTTTCCCACTGATAATACCTGCATGTTGCAGGTAACCAGACCTGGGTTCTGTCAACAGAAAAAGTGCTAAAACTCAAAATGAATTCAGCTAAGCCCCTGAGGGGCTCGTAAGTCCAAAGACATGGTCAAACCTCTAGTTCCTGATTGTCTGTGCTTTGGAATCGGTTCAACTTCTCTCGTTCTCGGTTTGAAATGTCTAGTTTGGTGGCGTGAGCTGGTTTCAGCGCCGGAGAGGGGTGCGAAGGAGCAGGGGAAGGTGGCAGGGTCAGTTCAATCTCCTCGTAGCAACGCGAGACGGGAGCAGGGGCCGGTGGGTGAGAGGGAGGTGCGTCGGGGGCGGCGTGAGGAACGAGACGGTCCACATTTCTGATCAGGTTGACAAACTCCCTCTGGTTGTTGATGCTTTCTTCTTGTGGGACAGACTGCTGCTTCTTCCTCTTCCGGTGGAGGTGGGAGAGGGTGAATGCGCAGACGGCACAGCCACAGATCGTCACCAGGGCTAAGACCCCCACTAGGATCATGTAGAAGCTGAGACCCCCGTGGGTGGTGTCAGACATGGCACCTTCAGAGGAGCAGGCAGAGGTCAGACCAGACTTTATATATGAATGTTCTCCTTTCTTTGGAGATACAAACTACAAACTGTATTTCTCTCACCTGGGCAATGTTGACCAACGCAAGGGCTTTTGAGGATCACGCACTCGTTGCCATAGAAACCATCAGGGCATGCACATATGTATCTGTCCTCTATGCTGTGGCACTGCACCCCCTGCTGGCAGGGATTGGGATTACATAGGTCCAATATTACCTAAAAACCACAGAAAGATTCACAGGAAAATGTCAGAAAAGCTTAGAATTATATTTATCACCTGACAACAAAAGACAAAGGCGGGTAATTTTGTTTTTGCCCATGTCTGTGTGTGCTTGTCTATTAGAAATATTTATGAAACACTGGACAAATTTTATTGAAACTAGCAGAAATTCCTCATTGGACGTCCCACAACTGATTAGCAAAACAACGCTTGGCCTTTATCAGTCCTAATTAATTAATCAATAAATCAATCAATTAGTAATTGCATTTTTCCCCGTTATATCTTCATTTTTTTAATGATTTTTCCCATTGACCTGCATTAACAGGCTCTTTCAGTATGCTAGCTTGACATTAAACAACCACAGTCGAGTGTATCTGAGGTATGATTCCTTTTGTTGTTTTATCAGTTTCCTAACCTCACAGAAGATTCCTGAATATCCTGCGGGACAGTTGCATGTTGCCGTTCGTCCATCCGTCTCCAGACACTGTCCTCCATGCAGACATGGGGCGCTGTCGCAGGGACTCGCACCATTTTGGCAGTATTTTCCAGAGAAACCAGATGGACACAAGCATTTGGACCCTGACAGCTGGTCCTGTATGGGACATAATATATGTATGGAATTTAATTTTACATGACGGGACTTTGAGACATGTCTAGGATCTGACACGAGCAATAATGTTTGTCCTTTAGAGAATAAACAGAACCGTAACAACAAACTTATTTTCTTTTATTTTTTGCTCAAACTCATCGTGGCTCACCTCACAACGTCCGCCGTTCAGACACAAACCCTGACAGCTGCTGTTCCCTGGAAATGAGAAATAAACACAAACACCTGATTAAGCTGTCACAATAAAAATGAGATTTTAAAGAAACTACAAGTCTGCAAATAATAATATACAGAGAAAGACAAAACAATGACTGATGCTCATAGTCACAATCCTGATATCATTGTGTTATTCTGCAAACAAAAAGCAAAAACTTCCTTTTTACAACAATATCTGAAGCAGCTTCAGTAAAGATGAACCTCTCATCGTTTACTTTTCTGTTTCCCTGTGTGAGAAATGTTTGATGGAGTAAAACTACCTGTTAACAGAAACACTGAGCTGGTGAAGAACTAAAGTTTAAAGGATCCTCATATTTCACCACCTGCCACAGGACAACCACTTCTATTGTCTCTTTCATCTTCTTTCCTTTCTTTAAGTCTTTTTTTCTTCCTAATTTCTGAGTTTCTTTCATACATACTGATGTCACAGTTAGGCCCGGTCCATCCTGGAAGGCAGTCACACAGGTATCCACCGATCAGGTTACGACATGAGCGGGAGTGGACACAAATACTTGTTTCACATTCATTGGCATCTGAAGGTACAATTGTGAAAGAAAAGAGTTTCTTTAAAAAAATGCAATAAAATATAAAATTACAAACAATTTCTCTCATCAGCAACGTCTGCGCTTGGTTGTATTTATGCTCATAATGGAGTTACTATGAGTTTTCATCCAAAGCAGTGGAAATTAAACCTGGACTTTATTTCATTATATGAAGACATAAACAACCATATTTGGATGAGAATGCTCCTCACATTATTAGAAGCATTCTCTAATCCTGAGCCTGGGTACTTCCTGAAAGAAACGTATATCAGCCACGTGTCCAGGATCTCCTTTTAATCATAATTCAAATATCATGACCTGAAGTTTAGACTGTAAACAAACCAATAGACTGAAACCATGTTTGGTTGAACCTTCTTTGAAAAAAAACAAAACACATTATAAAGATTTAGAAGTAGAGACTTAGAAAATATTAGTTACAGAATATTTTTTTAATTTGACCCAACCCTTACAAGATTTTCTCTCAAATGAGTGAATGCACAATAATTGTTTTTATTGAAGGGATAACTGGTAGGTTTGATGGACAATCTGATGCTCCTCCTATCAACTCAGGATATAAAAAGTTTTCTACATTCAGCCTGGTGACTGTGAGCGTGCAGGTTATACTGAAAGCTTCTGATCTGTGATGTGGAACCGTAAGGGATTATAAAGTGTCAGGATGACGCATCGCTGTAACTCAGAGGAGTAGAAGAAGCTGTCACCCTGAAATATGTGTCAGGTTTCACTTCATAACCCTGAAGCCTCTGTAAGTGCATATAATGTGTGAGTTTCAGATCCTCCGGTTTGTTCCTGCAAAGAAGCAAGCCTCAGGAAACTAACCTGTCAATATAAACAAATGCAGCCCAAAGGGGACATGACGGTGCATTTATCGACGGCTAATTCAGAGTCAGCAAGGGTTGATGTGAGAATTATCATGCTGTTGGCTTCTTCTGTCATTTTAATTTGCACATTTAATTTTTATTTCACTTCAAATTGAACATCGGTTATTGGTAAAAAAAAAAAAAAAAAAAGTATTTATTGTATTAAAGCACCAAAGTGCAGTTTGTTGCATTTTGGATATTTTTTTTAAGAATTGCTTGTGATGAGAACTTTTACACAAGCTTGTCAAGCATAGTCACACATTTTAGGTGTTTCATTAGGCATAGACAACGTTTTCTTGTGGAGGATTTTTAAAAACAAACTGCATCACATCCTCCAGAGTGCCAGTTATACCTTAGATCTGCACATAACAGTAGGAGAACGCTTCACTACCCCTCTTGATAAAAAAATAAAAATCACTGTTTAAAATAAAAACATCTCTTCCTGTGGCCATGTGTGGGTTTTACGTCCTGCTTTTTATTTTCCTCTGTCTCTGTGTTCAGTTAGTCATTACTCCAGTTACAAATTCTCTGGTTTTCTGGAAAACTGTATTGGAGCCCAAATGTCTTGCTTTTCTGCCCCTCAGTAGTTTGGCCCCAGATTTGAATTTTGTTTCTTTTCTTCAACTGTTCTCGCGTGGCTTTTCAAACCTTTATAGTTTAGTTTGAATTTTTTTCTTTTGTTCTCTCTTTTATTAGCTTTTATTCATCATTTTGTAACATTTAGCTTTAGTTTGCTTTTTGCTAATCTTACTTTTAGCTATCATTTTGCTATATTTAGCTTTGAGGTTGTGTTCCACTGCTTTTTTATCATTTGGTTTAAAGCTATCTTTTTTCTACATTTATCTTTTAACTAGTGTTTTTATATTTATATAAAAACATATTATATTTATTATATTTACTACATTTGTTGGTGTTATGCTATTTTTAGGTATTGATCTGCTACTTTTAGCTTTTCATTTTGCTATTTTTAGTTTAAAGTTGGCCTTTGGAAACATTTAGATTTAGTTATTTTCTCACTATTTTAATACTTTAGCTAGCATTTTGCTACTTTCAGTTTTAGCTCTTTGCTGCATTCATCATTTACCTAGCTTTTTTCCCCAGTAACTTTTAGCTTTCAGCTAACGCTTTGCTAATTTTGGCATTCAACTTCTTCAACAAAATTTATTCAGAACTCAGCATTCACACTGCATACTTGCATAAAATTCAATTCCTTTAGTTTCTTTTTGTAATGGATTTAGTACCCCTCTGCAAACACATAAATTAAATAACAGATTTATTCCAGTGTAGCTGTGACCCACTGACCCAGCTGGCATGTCCTGCCGGTCCATCCAGGCGGACAGAGACACTGGAAACCTCCTGGAGCCTCCTGACACGTCGCTCCGTGCCCACAGGGGCTGCGATCACACTGCTTCACAGCTGAGGGAGGGAAAAAGATAACAAACATGAGCTACTAGTGTGAGTAATGACAATGGGTGTATGTGTGAATATTAAACAGACACTCAGTTGGTGTGATGCCACCGTGTGTGATCTGAACTGTAGCATTAGCATGCTGCGGTGGTGGATGTTTTCATTCTTCTCTCTGCTGCTCTGAATTCTGTGTAAACAGTGATAAATACAGTCATCCGCTGCGAGTACATGACTGACACTTCAAACCTTTCACCAGAGAGGAGAAAAAAGGGGTGAGTGGGTTTAAATCATGGAGAGGAAGACTGGAGGGAAAAAAAATGCAAAACTGGAGCCTGTTTCCACTTATCTGTCAAGGAATCAAAAACAGATAAACAAGGAGAGGAGAACAAAAAGAGGCTTGCTATTTTTAACCAAGCAGAACTTCTTATTACTGAGGGTATATTTGCATAGTGGTGGCATCCCAACTTTTCCCATATTTCACTTCAAGAGCTCTTCGTGTCTCTCATAACCTTTTTTTCATTTACCTAACCCTTCAGAACAACTATTTTCCATCTCTCTGACCCCAGCCCTCAGCAATAACAACCCCGCCAAACTACAGCGGCTCTTCTCCCAAAACGAGACAGAAAATTCGTAACAAACAAAGAAGCCTTTAATTAATATCCGTTATACACATAAATCAAGCCTGAAAACAGAGCTGTGTTGTGGTTTAGAGATTTTAATTCCCTGCAAGCCTGACAATCCTCTGGTTGTGTTTTCCCCTGACACCCCACAACAACACATCCAGAGATAGACGACCTCCCTGACTGTAAATCATCACAGCAACAAACAACGAGAGTAAAAATAATCTATTCCTTTATTCCGGATTGTCTCTCAGAGATTTTTGTTTTTTACATACCAGAGTTTGACCTGCAGCTCCGTTTATCCTCATGGCGGTGAAAGCAGAGGACGTGGAACGCCGTTTGTTTACACAAACAGCTCTGACAGACCATGAACTGTGAGATCCAATCTCACCTGCTGCCGCAAACAACAACAGGCTCAAAATCGCGGTACGGACGAGATTCACACGCATGCTGATCACATGACAAGAGGCCACCGCCGACAGATCTGTTTGTAGACTAAAACATGCCTGACCTTTATCAACAGCAGACACAACGTGACGCAGACGACAGGTTTCACACACCTGAACTCGTGGGAACTTATTTAGTTTTTAAAAACAAACAGTTCCTTGAACTAAAAGAGGCTGAACGTACTAGATTACTCAAAGATTAGAAGCTTGATAGTGGTGCAATCTAACATTTTGGAGCTTTTGTCACAGCTGCAGTTACAAGTGAAGACTTCTGAGACTTTGATGTATGAAGTTCCAAAAACGTGCTTAGAAATGTTTTCGCTCTTATTCTGTACTAGATATTTTGTTTTGTGATATATATGAACCATAACAACTGTGAGCATTTTTGTGTTAGCTCTGGCAGCTAACTTGAATTGGGCTGAATCCAGAAGTTAATTAGTTTTAGATGTGTATCAAGTAAATATTTTAAGATTTATATTAAAAATCATCCTGCAGTTCAAAAGATAATAGGCAAAAACATAATCTCCAGTTTTTTCCCAGATAAAAACATAAATAGGTACCAACCAATTTATACAGACTAAGATTAAATGATTATGTTTTGAATTCTAAATAACCAAATAATGTTTTTCATAGAAAAACCGCTAAGCTTTAAAATGATCCTAATGAGAAACAGGTGAGCACAGACATTTTAAAAAAGCATAAAAGAAAATATGAAGTTGTGCTTTTTTTAATAACAACCATTAACACACTGACAAAAATTCTCACACCGAGTAGTTCAGATTTTAAAGTTTTCTACAAGAATATTGCAACTTTTAAGAGACAAGATTTAAATAGTTTGTTTAAAAAGAATAAACAAAACCTAAGTTTACACCTAAAAAAAGCTATGAATTTGTAAATACTGTAAAACTGTCCAACAAAGTTGCGTCAGGTCCTCAGGACGGGTTTTTTGTTAGAATGTTTCGTCTGTTATCCAAAAGACTTCTTCAGTCTGACAAGTTGCTCCTCAGATGTCTTAAAAAAGAAAACATTTCACCAAAGAAGAAGACCTGTCCAGAGGACCTGATTCAACCCTGTTTGATTTTTCTGTCTGGATTATTGAGAATAAATCAAGATAAATAAGTCTATGTTGGCTTTTTAAATACAGGCACCGTTGTGATGTCTATAAATCTGAGTCTAATTAAACACAAATCACTCAACAGAATTGGGATCTGACTTTTTTTCGATTTGCAGCTAGAAAAACCAGAAACAAGAGAAAAATCCTGTGTTTTCTTTGTTGTTGCTCTGAATTCAGTCTTTTATGATCTGTTGTGTTCTTGGTTTTTCACTCTCATAATGGTTAAAGTATGGTTTTCTAGCTATGCCAGTTTTGAGGAAAAACGTCAGGCTGTTGTGCCGCAGACTTTCGAAGACAAATGCCAACAACAACATGTCATTCCTCTTCCAAACACCAGTGTGTATTTGTGTGTTGTTGTTATGTTTAGCAGTGGTCTCTGCTTGTTTTTGCAGAGAACAAACTTGGATAAAATGACAGTCACTTGGCAGGAGTCTGGTTCGTTTTTTCTCACGAACACGTACCACAGGAGAACCGGATGTTGTAACACAAATTCTGGTGTTTGTGAGTAAAGTCGGTTGTGCTTCAGTAATCAGTAGTCTGTGTGATCCGACCTCACAAGAAAGGGAGATGCTCACAAGTTTTTTTTTGTGTGTGCCTTGGTCTTTGTGGAGAGGAGGTCCAGGAAAAACAAGCACCTGTTTTGTGCTTCATTATTCTTAAATCTATTAAGTGCTTTATGTTCTGTTTTTCTTTCTATCACAGGAAGCAATTCTGCAGGATAAATTATTTTACTACACAAGTGTTTTAAAACACGTGTGTTTTTTTGTTTTGATTCCAAGCAGCCAAACTTTCTGGTAATCTTTTTGAAGTTGTCTAGATTATGAGTTTCCGAGGCTTTTTTAAAAAAGACTATCACAGTTTTTCTTTGGACTTTGGCTGCTTTTTCACTAATTTTCTGTCCAGCCATCTCATCAGACCACAAAAACAAATGTGTGCCTAAAAACAAACCTAAAATTCCTTAGTAAAACATTAGTCAGGCAACCATTCAAATGGAGCAATTAAAGACTCCTCCTATGTTTTTTAAATCAGCAGATTAAATCTGCTCTTCTTCAGAGTGGTTTGATTTAGCTGGTTGCATAAATAGTTTCACACACACAGAACCAGAAACGGGGCGGGGCAGACCACTGATTGTTGTTGATACTGTTTGTGTTCAGACTAATTTCACTTCCTTTCTCAGATTGATTAGAATCACCGAGTGGCTTTGATCTAATTATACCCAATCACAGATAATCTTAAAATCTGCCCTTCCCCTTAGCTTAGACTTCACATGTGTGCGGCATCGACAGTCACCATTTGCACAGGTGTTTCCAGTCCAGCCATCGGTGCAGGTGCAGCTGAAGCCCATTGGGTTTTCCACACAGGTGGCTCCGTTCGCACATGGGGATGACAAACACGCGTGTTCCACTGACGGGAGGAGAGAGTTTGGAACAACAAGAGAGAAAACAGATGGAATCTATTTGGTTCAAATTATAACAACAGATTAAAGATTATTCTTGTAATTGCTTTACTTATGGAAACAAACAGGACTGATTCAGATATTTATTGTAAACAGTTTTAAGGCATGCAAGGGCAGCGCTCACCGATGTCACAGTTTCGTCCTCGAAAACCCTCCTGGCACTCACACTGATACTCGTTGGGCTCTGTGTTGGTGCAGGTCCCACCGTTCTTACAGGGCTGGTGGGTGCCACAGTAGTTCAGATCTGAAAACAGATAATTGGTTTTTTTTGCAGAACAGAGATGCTAAAAGGCACAGGAGAGATAAAATGGTTTGAAACACATCAAACCTAAAAGTGGATTCAGGTCAGCTCAGTGTGCTGACTGTGCTGGCCAGTAGCTGCAGGGTCTATTGTTCCCAGTGTTGAGGCAGATTCAAGCTTTGCCTTCTCTGAACATCTTCTCTGTGTCTGTGGTGTCTTTGTCTCACTGCCACTCTTTAAAGAGCCTCTCTGAATGCACAGAAACAGCTTAGGACCCCACCTAGCGAAGAGCACCAAGCCCAGCCCCGCTCCCATTCACTTTACCCAAGGCTATCGCCTTTCCTCTCCACAATACTCTGTCCCCTGGGCACATGCTGCTCTCCAGCTCCTGCTCTGGGACACAGGATCACATTGGACTGACTTTGCCACAGTGTTGTGGGAAAAGTCAAGGAGAAAGGGGTGAAGCCCTCAGGTAGTTGTTTTATTATCTCCTACAGAGGATCTTTAACTGAGAGACGTGTGAATAATGATGCCTGACAGTCTAACGGTGTTCCCACAATGTTTCTCTGTCAGACCAGGCTATTCTTGGCCAACATATAAACACCAAAAAGCTCTTTCTTCTTTTTCTGGATTAATTACGATTGTTCTGTTTAGCACTCAAAAGCTTTATACAATAGAAAAATGAACCTCACCTATAAATAAAAACTTATAGCCTGCTGCTTGTCATGCCAGAGTTTACATTGAGATCATCTCATTTTGAGAAGCGATGACATTGTAGCCATTTTGGTCAAGCCTACAAAAAAACCTTGAATTTGGTTAACTCCAAAGTTAATCAGCTGTGGACGAACATCCAGTGATTATGGTCTGCAACTTTTAAATGCTCTACAGTGGTTTGTGAGATATTTCGCTAACAGACAGACAGGGCTGCTACCAACAGGTAGAAGTGTTTTTTAGCAAATATCAAATGAGTAAAATGTGGAGTATGTATTGGGGATGACTCTCAGCTACTACCACACCAAACGTTAGTTTTTGTTTTTGAAGTCAGTTGATTGTGGCGGCCATCTTAAATCAAGTTAACTCTATAAGATAATCAGGTGTAGACGTACATCCAATGATTAGCATCCAGTGGTTCGAGTTATTTTGCTAACAGACAGACAAATAATTTCATAGACATAATCTGTACACTTGTCTGACCTTTGTCACACAACAGTCCTCCCCAGTTGACGTCACACACACACTGCCAGGGCTCGCTGCAGCTGCCGTACACACAGCCGGGGAACGTCTCACACTGATCACAGAAAGAACCCGCCCAACCGTAATAACACCTGAAGGAAGAGCAGACGAGGAGACTGAGTGACTCTACTTACTGCACGAGCTCTTGATATAGTTAAAAGGAACAAATTCGACTTTCACTTTAAAAGAGCTGAGTAACTCGGGGCTACAAAAGGATGGACATCTGACCGTTTTATACTAGGAGATACTGCCTGGCGTGAATCCAATATTTTCTTGTTTATTGAAACTTACTTGCATTCTCCGGGTACTGTACAGAAACCGTGGACAAGATGACACCCCTGCTTACATACCGCTGTAGAAAAAAAAACAATACAAAAAGAGAAATTGGTGATTAGAAAACAGCTACTAAGATTCTTTATTCTTCGTGTTTCTGCAGGTTAAACAGCGAACAAAAATCTATTTACACTTGATGGTACTAAAGTGTGTCTTGGCAGCTTCATGTTACAAAACATAAATAAAATCTTTTATTACTAAAGGCCTACCATTTCCTGAATGAAAACATATTGCCCACTGCTTTTCATGCAAAAGTTTTAAACTACAATCATTTCATTATAGGAGACAGAGTTTTGGTCATAGCTTATGCATTTAATGAGAACAATTATCTATCAGAGTGTGCGTTAAAGACGATTCTCAGCTACTACCACACCAAATTCTAGTTCCATATCTATAAAACTGAGTTATAGCCATTTATGTGTTTCCTAAGCTTGTAGTACACACAACCAAAAACAATATCGACCTTTTGACTTTAATGGCAGGTGACAGTAAAGTCATTAACATACAAGAATCCACGACTATAAACTCCACACACATGTTAATGTGTAACCTGCAGTGGGTAACAAAGTGACCTTTGGGGGTAATCTTTCTAACATCCTGATTTACTAAAGCCCAATCAGCGGCATGCTGAGAGGGAAGTTGGATGAAGTGGGCCAGGAGAGGGATGGACAGGGCGGCAGGATGTCCTCAAACTATGTGTGTGTCCTTCAGGGTTTCCCTGGTTTTCACTCGGGTTTCCTCCGTTCACTTTTACTGTTTCCAAAGCAGACAGCCCTGACAGGTCAAACAGAGAGAGGTTGTCCAGCCGATGAGTCACACTAAATAACGTCCCACGCCCTCTCTACTGAAGCGTAATAACTTTCTGTAGCTGGAGCAAAAAAGTGCGGTCGTTATTCTTCATTCATAAGGCCGAGCTTCTCTTTGTCACATGATTACTTAAAGGGTTTTAAGTTCTGAGGGTTATTTTGTCTTCTACAAATTTAGATGGCATTTCTAACTATTTTAGGCAGGCAAAAAGAGAAGAAAATATGTTTATTTTGACAGCCTTTTATGCACAATTAAAGGGCTTCCAAGGTCAAAGTAAAACAGGAAAACATTGACATCCTCATGGAAAACTCTTTCAGGAAACCTTGGATAGATCGTTTAAAAGAAAACTCCATTCAAGGGCAAGAAAACAAGAAAATGGACAAGAAAAACATTGTTTAACCCAATGGCTCCCAAACTCGGGGGGAGGGGGTAGAGAGCACGGGTGGGGGGGGATCCTAACTATGTCTACTCAGAGGCTATGAAAATATCCAATTGTGTGTATAGAAAAAATACAAAAACAGGTCCATTTGAATAATTAAAACTAGATTTATCCCTTTTCAAATAAAAGCTTGTAACATTTAGTATTTTTGATAAAGAGATAAAAGTTGAATGCATCTTTGGGAGAGGTTGGGAGTAGTGAAGGATTTTGTGTGTTGGGTGTCAAGTTGACTTGGAAGTAAGAAAGTGGGGGCTTTGAAGAAAACAGGTGGGGAACCACTGGTTTACACAGTGAGTGATGACAAGGTGGAATAAATCCCAACAAACAACAGGTTCCAGTTCCTATATAACTTTAATACCTGTAGATGTGAAGTGAAACTTTGCTCCATTACCTTCTTTGCACTCTGGACCTGTCCAGCCCTCCATGCAGACCTTGGAGCCACTCAAGTCACAGCTGAAGTGACCAAAGAAGTCGTCTCGGGCCCGGCAGAACTTGTTGCAGAAAGGACCGTAGTAATTCGAGTCGCACAGGAAGCGAAGCTGGTACTCCATGTTGAGAATGTGCCCGTGGTGGCGATACGTCTGCCACTGTTCACCTGGGTTCAACATGGAGGAGAGGAGGACTCTCTCGATCAGCTGACCTGAAGCAGGACAGAGGGCAGGAAAAATGTTACTGCACCAAGCTTAAAAGCTCTTAAAATGTCTGCGTTTCTTTTGTTGTAAAATAAAAGTTTATAACTGTCAGTTGTTCTGGCAAAATTATTCAGTTTTCCAAACTGCAGAAAAAGAAACCGATCCTTAAAAGTTTACTGAGGCCAAATTACTCTCACTCAACATCAGCATTAGAAAACTTGCACAGTGAACTGAAACAACTTTTGTAGAATGAATGCCACTGACTGGACAAAAGAATTGACCTTGGGAGGTCTGTGGGGGCTGCAGTAATGAGAGCCAGCCAGAACAGGAGAAAGAACCAGATGAGCCCCTCGGCACTGCTGGGGCAGGGGCTGCTGCTCCTGACCCCAGGAAGGGATTTCCCAGGAGCGGTTTTATTCTCTGACTCAGTTCTAATCCTCATTGAAGCTGCATTAACACACAAAAAGTAACAAGAATGTGCGTGTGTACATCTGTGAGTTCAGACTAAATGTGTGTATTTTAGAGATGTTGTTGAGGATAAAGTAAAAGATTTGGATGACAGTTGTGCAGAATAGGATGCCTTGTTGGAGAAAAGGCAGTGTTAAAGAGTGGGTGTAGGGTTTAAGTCTTTTTGTACATGCATGCCTGCCTCTGTGTGACAGCCAGAGGCTAACAGGGCCAAAGAGGAAGGGAAGCAGCTATTAGCAGACACACATAACAAAACTGCCTGATGGAGAGATGAGATCACAGTGGTTTGACACAAAGGAATGAAAACATGGACACACATGGACTGGTTGGAGTGTGCGCGTCTATGTATGTGTGTGTGTTTAAAAGTAAAAAGAGGACGGAAAACAGAGTGGACACCGAGCAAAAGCTCAGCCCTTTCCTCTCTACCGCCTGCAGTCAAATCCGAGGGCCAGCTTTTCCAAACACTCATCAATCAGGTGCAGTGCATCGTGGGTGTTATATTGTTTTATGAATCTGGAGTGTCAAAGGGTTAATTCCATCAACGACATTTCTC
>JAVKLF010000063.1:8168556-8179739 GCA_034783495.1 Millerichthys robustus | reverse complement strand
GTATTTTTTATGTCTGAATTGTCAGGTCTAATAAACTATGTAGATAATTCAACACCCCTGCTTTGAGATCATTGCTAAAACATTAGTAGAAAAAAAGTGAACCCGAGACCTTGTTTCTACTTTTAGTATTCATTAAGACGGGAAAGGAAACCAATGGTCTTTTACAGAGCTAAGGATGGTTTTAACATCCACATGGACCTAAAAAAAGAGAGGCTTTGCATCCCACAAAGAAAATAATTGAATAAACTCAAAAATAAAGCTAAACCGAATCAATAAAGACAACCAGTAATATTTTGTAACATTAGCTCAAATCTGTTTCCATCAACATGTCACAGGAAGGGGAATACAGCAGTGCAGTGTTTGTTGCGAGCTCGCCTCCCGGTCTTTTCTGTGAGGAGTTTGTAGGTTTTCCCCCCATGCACATGTGGGTTTTATCCAGGTAAAACCCATACCCATGTTTCCTCTCAGACCAAAAACACACATATTAGGGTGAATTTGGAACTCTAAACTGTCCTTAGGTGTGAGTGAAAGTGAGAATGTTTGACTTGTTTGTCTCCGTGGAATCCTGGGATGAACTTACACCCTTTTGACAGGTCACAGCCCACCTCTTGCACAGTGACTGCTGAGATGGGCACCAGATCACAAATGACCCAAAACAGAAAAAGCAGTTAAAGAAAATGAATGGTTGACAAAGGAAAAAGAAAATCGATTTATAGTGCTACACACAAAAAAACCCTAAAAGATTCACTCATTAACAACAGTGTCTTATCAAATTTCAAGATTTATTCTATTTAATAAGCAAGGAAAGCTCCAGGTACAATGTCTGGAAGCCCAGACTCTGGGTGCAATGCTTTGACAATTTGTTCTTGATATTACAAAAAAATAAAAATAAAAAAACAAGGAAAAAGAAGAAAATACATCAGGTTGCTTGTAAATTTCAAACGTTTACCAATAAGATCCAAAGCATCAAATTTCTCAGTATGTTTCACAATGTGTGTGTTTTTTTTAATGGGAAATAAAAGAGCAACCTGACATCAATAAAAAGGCATACTTACATGTCATCCTGGAGGGGGAATTATTCATAAATCAGCCAAATTGTTTCTAAACTTTCTTTGCCAATATAATAAAAAGGAGAAAATCTTTTAAGAACACAAAACAAACCCTGCAAGAAAATGTTATTTTTTGGCAAAAGAGATCTTCATGGCATTCGTCTGTGTGATCTTGAAGCCTTGTAGTGCTTCTCGGGCAGCACCAGCCTGCACCTCATTTTCAAACTCCACAAAGGCGATGTCGTGACGACCAGGGACCAGACGCACCTCTTTGAATCCAGGGAACCTAAACGTAGAACAGATTTGGTTCTGACTTGAAATAGGCAGTGCCACACTTGTAGGTAAAACAGTCTACATCGCTGAACACCTCTGACACAGAAATTGCAGGATGTAAGGTAATACTCACTGGTTGAAGAGCATGGAGAGCATGAGTTCGTTCGTCTCCTCTGGCAGGTTGGTGAGGAAGAGGATGTGATTGGGTGGATTTTCTGAAACCTGTGAGAAGAGGGAGGAAGTCAGACTCAATCTACTAAACTAATTGAAGCAATTTTTCCAAAAAACAAACAATACAAACTGTAAAGAAACACCCAAACACACACTACCTGCTGTGGCATTTGTCCAGGCATCATCTGACCAGGAATGGCACCTGGTGGAATCTGGCCGGGAGCCATTCCAGGAGGCGGCATCATGCCAGGTGGGGGCATGTAAGGAGGCTGTCCTGGGATGTGCATCATGCGAGGAGCCTGGCCCATGGGAGGCATTCCCTAATGAATAAAATACAACTCTGAGCTTCTATTCATGTTACCTGGACAAAGATGCACATTATTGTTCTTGTTTTAAAAATTCTATAAAAGTGAAAAACAAGCCAAGAGGAATGAGTCAAGAGCTTTTTAGTCACTTGAACATCAGTAATTAACTGACTCAGTTATTTTTTTAAGCACACAGCATCTTTAACAAGACTTAATTAAGGTTCCGCCCAACACAGTAACTGCAAAAAAAAAAAAATTAGCTTGTCCCTCAGTCTACACATATTCACACTCCTAAACATATTCTCGGAAATTCTGTGCTTGACTTAATCTCCATTTTAAATGAATCATCTACTTACTGCCATTGCAGCAGGAACCATGGGATTAAGACCTTTCTTAGTTCCAGACGATTCAGGTTTGGGCTTCTTCTTCTCTTTTTTCCTGTCACGCTCCACATAGGTCCCCTTCATTTTTGCAATAATGTCCGAGTCCATTTTAGAATATTGAATTCGCTGCATGAAAACATAACATTTTCAGGACACAAATACTTTCAAGTTATAAAGAACATCAAATGATCAGTTGTCTGTAGTTGAATGGAATGGAATTGAATTTACCCACCATGGGTTTATCATAAAAAGGAAATCCTTGCATCGACCTTAATGCACTGGAGGCGCTGTTTATCTCTTTGAAAATAACAAAGGCTTGACCCCTCATCTTCAAATTTCGTGCAACCAAGATGTCCAAAATTTGTCCAAACTGTGAGAAGATGGCGTATAGCGACTTTTTCAACTCTGCAGTATCAGGTTAAAAGAAAAGAAATGCATGCGTGTTTAATGAATCAACGTCAGTTGTGTATGTATTAAACAAAGGGGTCAGAAACTCACCATCTTTTTTGATTTTCTCATTCAGGTTGTTTATGTAGATCGTGTGATTAGGTCGTACTTCTGGAGTGGTCATCCTTTCACCTAACCGTGAATGGCTGCGGGAGGGAAAGAAAATACTTTCAAAATTTAAAGCTTTATTTCTAAACAGCTTGAAAACGCTTTTTATTCAACTTTAGGGAGCTAACTCTCGTTTGGCGATCATCAAACGCGTGAGAACGGCATTTTGGTTAGCCTGTTAGCTAAACTAACGTTATTCAGTGCACAAGAACCCCAAAACAATGATTTAAAGTCAGAATCTATTTCTTAAACTCAAATTACCCTAATCCGCATACATGTACCAAACAGCGCACAGCAGGTATGTAAACACAAAAAATGTTGTAAATGTGGAGCTCAATGCGGACGAAACACTCACCTCGAACTGAGCTAAATGAAAGCCCCGGCCCTCTTAAATCCCGTTGTCTTCTCGCGATAAAGCAAAAGCTACTTCCGGTGTGACTGTCGAGTTTGCGTAATTATATCTTTAATAGTTGCTATTCCTATCCACAATGCTATGGTTATAATTAAAAAAAATACCACATACGCTAAAAACTATAATAATGATAAAATTATGTTTAAAAAGTTGTTATTTTTATTTGCTTTGAAATGTACTAGAGGGCGGTGTAAGACCTCCCTGCTGCTGTGGTTTCATTGGATGAGAAGAAGAAGAAAATTGACAAATATGGACACACAACACCGGTTTTAGTCGGTTTAGCTAAGGTGTTGCTACCGGTAGCTAGTTACTATTCATTACTTTGCAGGACAATGTTTCTGCTCCCAAGTTTCTGTTTTAATGACATTCAACTTCAAGTATGTGTAACATTTTGTTTTCTGTAAGCAAAACAGCGAACCAAATTATAAAAATTAGAAGAGAAGGCGTAAGTGTAAGTTGCACGTATTGAATAATCTTACCTAAGCAGAAAGATCCACACAATGCTAACAAATCTGTTTTATGTCAGGGTGAAGGATCTTAGAGAAGATGCCAGTGGAGTGTCCCCTGTCACCTCCACCAGCCCCTCCACCTCCACCTGCTCCGTGTCCTCCACCTGCCTCAGCAACTAGGAGGAAACTGTATCAAACTATAGCGAGCAACAGGAGGGCTGTGGAGGGGGATTACACCGAGGCCTGCATACTGCTCAGGCAGAGGGAAAGCAGGTGAGATTTACTCTTTTCAACAACTAAAAAAACAAGAGAATCATAACTTTATTACACTTTCTTTCAAACACTTGTTTCCTTTTGAGATTTAAACATTGTCTATGAAAAAGGCTTGTCAAGCTGGATTGTAAAAATGTACAAGTTTTTCAAATACTGCTGAACAATAAAACAGTTCTCGTGGAAAAATGTGTCTATATGTTGCTCAGTATGGTTTTTTTTTTTTCAGTTTTAGGAAGGACATGCAGTGGATACTGGTGAACACATATGTACCTTCTCTAATCCAAGATGGTCCCCAGTAAGTTTACAAACTACAGTGTTGACTTTTTTTCTTGTTAAATAGTATCATAATCTTAATTTCTGAAACGCATTTGCAACATTGCATAGACGACTGGGCTAGTCCTCCCAGAAGAGATGGAAGAGGTGGCTGTGGAAAGATGGATGGATCATCTAGATAGATAATTATTTGAAATGGTTTTAAACTGTTACTGAACTCAGAGGTTATTGTGTTGTTGTCTTGAGGCAAATGTTTTTACAGTTAAATCATAAAACATGACCAGTTTTAGAAATTGTAATCGTGCTTCTTCCTTCTTTTCAGGTGTGGTTTGGTGGCTTTGTGGATGGCTGCTCACCTCCGGCAGACTGTTGACATGGAGACGGTGGTTCTGACAGCAATAAGACGGGGGTACACAGCTCAGGGAGAAATGTTTTCAGGTAACACAAGCACATAAAAAGTTGTAGTGTAGTTTAATTTAAAAGTTCAAAACTATATAATTAAAAAGATGTTACACACTAAAGATTCACAAGTGTTTCTAAATTGTAATTTCTATTATCTGATGTTTCAGTCTTCAGGTCTTCCTTGTGATTCTTGAGCATCTTGAAGGAAAAACTGACATTCTTAAGAGCAAAATGCTGATTCAGTAAATTAATTTAGGTGTAATGTTTAAGGAGCTGAAGTAAAGCAACTTACTACAGTTTTGGTATGCAAATATTTCAACTATTTATAGATCAAAGGTTTCTGCAAAAGTGATGTTATTTTTGGTGGCATGTAAGTGAAAATGTGATATTTGATTCCAAGAAATGTGTGAAAATTAATGACAATTTGGCTTTATATCCTGATTATTTTTTTTGTTGGAATGTTTATTGGCAATAAATCGTGTACAATTGGAAAGCCTGTTAATTTCCCTTTTAAATGGCGCCAGGTTTGTAAGGAACATGCATTTGTGGGACGAGCAGTAGAGCTGAGTATGTGGGTTCCTCACATGAAAAATTTGCCAGAACTACTCTGCCAAAAATCTCATTGAGCTGTTGCCTCTTGCTTTGAGCTTCTGGTACCCCTAGGTGCTGCCAATCAGGTATAAGATTTATTGCCAAGAAGCATTATTACAGCAAAGAAACAACCTATCAAACACAAATGTCCTTACTTTTTGTGCTAAGTTTATGTTAAATTTACCAATATTGTTTATTAAAGACCCTTTTATATTTTATAGCACACAACATGGCCTTGTTGGCAGAAGAGGTTTGTGGCTGTAAGGCTGAACTGCTCTCGGGAGGTTTGAGTGGCAGAAATGGTGCCGTTATCATCCAACACCTGTGGGGGGGTCAACCTGTTCTCATCCCGTATCCTGCAGCCAAACAGAACTAAAAGCTCCAGTTTTTTTTAAGACAGTTGTGGTTTCTATTTGTAGAATGATTTTTGTTAAAACTGTCTTTAACAGTTTGCTCAGATATGATGAGGACAGCAACCATGAGCCGTGTCAGCGTAGAGGTCATAAAGCTCATTGGGCAGTAGCTTCAGGTAAGACTAAATGTCTGCCATAAGTTTAGGCCCTTTTTTCACGTACTTATAACTGTTATCTACAACAAATGCTTAGCAAACCTCAGCACCTTTTAAAAACCTCAACACAAAACGCAGCTTGCACATTTGTTGATTGCAGGAGTACTCCTCGGTTTGGACCAGGGGAGTGTGAGCACAGATCACACTCAGGCTGATCCCACTCTGCCGTGGCTCTGCCTCGCCTCCAGCAGCCGCCCTCCTTGTCCCACAGACAGCAGAGAGGTTTACATCCTGGCCAAGCAGGGTAAAAGTTTGCACTATCAGCTGTGGAGTCTGGACAGCGTTGCTCAGAGCAACCAGCAGCTGAAGACCATGGACCCTCGGAGAGTCGACGATGGGACCCAGTATGTGGTTCCTGAAGGAGGGGTGGGAGCTGGGCTGGCGGGACAGGCTGTTTTACTCCACGTGACGTGAAAACTCAGGACTTGTAACAAATCATGATGCTGCTCAGATCGTTGTGGTTTCATCTTATGGAAGAGTAAATGGTTCAAAATGATGCATTTATTAAAGCAAATAAATTAAAATATTTTCACCTTATAGAAAAACACTGTGTTTGTGGATCTTTAGGAATAACCTGGTAAAATTCCTGCACACTCAGATGTATTCAAAAGATCATTTGAAATCAGTATTTTATTTTGTTAATGCCTCATCGATGTCAAGTTTAAACAAGTCTAACTAAAGAAAAGAAACACAAACTATTAGTTCCAGTTTATTACAATTCGTGACATGAACAAAGCAGAGATTAGTTGATTTCAACCAAAGTTTTGCAACCAGAAAACACCAGTTTTTTATATAAAATATCCAGTTTGCTTGCTTAGAAAGCAGCACCCAGTTTCAAATTCTGACCATTTGCCACGCTACAAACTTAAAGCGTAGTTATCGGGCAAACGATAATACTTTGTAAACACTGATACTCCCTTCCTGTACCCTGGTATGTTTGCTTTTCAGAAACGCAAAAAATCAGATTTTAAACCTTTTCAGAAGTCATGTGTGCAATAAGATAAAATGTGTACTGGGTGATTTACAGAGCTGCTCGACGCGATTAAAAAACATCTGGAAGACTGAACACTCAGAACTGATTGTTTCTTAGTAAACCCCTTGTTACATACCAAAATAAGACCCACAACTATCCAGTTTATTGTACTTAAATGCAGTTCATAACGACATTCCTGTTTTGTTTTGTTTTAATCAGGTTTGAATCGTCTTTTAACCCTCCAGCTGCCCTTGGGTCACATGACCCACCAGGCCTCAGTTGTGATTTACTTTAAAACAGTTTAAGATTTTCCAGTCTCATTTTTGAAACGTTTGAGTAGCCTGAACAGACGAATCATTTTCAATAATCCAGTCAATTCTAGTTTTTCTTTGTTTCACTCTAAAAAACTCTAAGCTAAAGAGAACCGAACACTAAATTAATGTTATACTAAAGCAAATACTGAAAAATACAGAGGCACTGGTTGTTTTTGTTCAATGGCTTTTCAAAGATCAAGAGTGATACATTTTCTACAGAAACAAAGCTTGGAACTGCTTATCAATTAAAAAAAGCTTTTACAAAAATAATTGCGTAATTGTTTCAATTAGAGGCAAAACTATGGGATTAGATGCAAGTCAGTTCATACTTGGGTTGTAGTCTTTGGAGCAACTCATTTTCACTGGAATGATCAAACAACTATATTATAAAAAACAAAAATGCCAGGCACACACATTGTAGAAACAGTAAGGAGGTTATCCCACGTCCAAAACTAAAAAGATTTAATTTAAGCTCTATTTACATACTGAGTTAGTCAACACTTGGTCAGACCAGTGTTTTAGTGTTACTGTATGCTTAAAAGTCAAAAGTAGTCTATAACAAAAGATGTTTCTCAAAGCTTCTTCAGCCTTTTTAAAAAGTGTCCATTTCATGGTTACAAGACAACTGCAGTGAGCAACCAAGAGAGGGCGCTGTTGAGGATGAGCTGTGGTGCCTCTCTTTAGGGAAAAAGTTCACCAAGGATTGTGTTCTCAGAAAACAAGCCACAGTTCATGTGACAAAATTGAGTTGTATGTTCAAATTATTCATTTCCTCTTCGGGTTTGCTTGTGTTTCCCTGAATCTGAAGCTCCAAATGATAAGTCTTGCTTTTCTTTTTGCTTCTGAAGTTGTTTAGAATTAAAAAAAGACTCAAACGTGTGTCTCCTAAAACCACTCCAGCAGTCTCAGTTTGTGTAAAAATCTCCAACTTTAACATCTATTTCAACGCTCCTCTTGAGTTTTGTCTCCTCCTTAAGGCGTCTTAAGGAGCATGCTGCTGAAGATGTCGATGAGGTTGTCCAGTCCCCACAAGTAGCCGTCCTCCCTGTTGCCTTCGACCCAGGAGGTCCTGTGGTCCAGGGTCATCGAGGCCGGCAGGGGAACAGTCTTCCCAAAGTCAATCATCCAAACTTTGGCCTTTCCAGAGGCGTCGTGCACAAACAGAAGAGAGCTCCCTACAACCTATGGAGGAAGGAACCAGTGAGACGGGTGAACTCGGGTATGCAAGAGGACGGACGGGTTTGTTCGGAAAAGGCTGGAGAGAAGCAAGAGTGTCTCACCTCGTGCGTCTTGAAAAACTGCGACTGCTCAAGGACACAGCGGAGCTCCTCCAACCGCTGCAGGTAAAGTTTCTGAAAAATTAAACAGAAAAAAAGGATGTGATAAATTATTAAGTGAGAACAAAAACCAGGAAGTTGCAACACACTACAAAAGAAAACCTTTTTTTTTTACTGCCTGCACAGAGTAAAACTTTATGTCCCTCATCTCAACACATTAAACACGAAGCAACCGAAAATCTTACGTAACACAAATAAAACAAGAAACACAACTATCAAGTTGTCGTTCACAGAAATTTGTTCTTGTTCAGACAAGACAGAAACCTGAGACGACAATTGGTCCTTAATCTAACAGGACCGTAACTGAACGAGTAGCACAGATAATTTTAGGTGGATTTGAGTATTTGACAAGTTTTCTTTGGTCTATGTCAGACTATGCTCACTGTTCGTTGTCAGCAGCTTCAAATCGACCTTTTCATTCAAACGGGAAGACACAAAACCTGCTAATTTCCTGAAATGTATTAATGTTGTGTCTGTTTTTTAATATTTCACACTTTGGTTATTAGATTCTTTGGTAACTTACCAGAATCTGGGTGTTGCCGTCAACAAAGTCCTCCAAGGCCTGCATCACTTGGTCTTTGTGCTTTGTCTTTTTGAAGTTGGTGTTGCGAGTTTTTTCAGCTTTCTGTGGAAAAAGGACACGTGACATCATTTATTTTTGTTCTTTTTATCTTTCAGTGATGTTTTAATTTCCATGTTTTGTTTTAGAGACTAAAGGTTTTGAGAAAATCCTGCTCCAGATTCTGCTGATAAGAAGCATGGGATTACATTTTGTTTGTATCTTTGAAGCATACTAATAAATTATTTTACACACTAATAACCTGGGATTATTCTTTTGAAAATAAACAGCAGCACGCTCAAACACGAACTTTTAAAAGCGTGCTTGATATTTCCACTTCAGTCTGTTCTTGTCAAGCAGATGTTTCCTCCCACTAATTGTTTTCTTTCTTGTAGGTTTTGGTCACCAGAGCAACACCAAGACCTACAATCAGGCATATTAACAGAGATGGATGTTCAGGTTGACCTCTGACCTTTATGCCCTCGATGCGGAAGCCGAGCGTAGCGGTGGAGCTGAGCGTCTCCCTCCACTGCATGTACCGGGGTTTGAGGACTCCCTGCTGGGCCCGCTCCTCTTCCGTGGGGGCCCCCGGGTCCACAGCCATCATTTTGTCGTACATATCCTTCCGCAGACGTGGTCGTTCTCTTGCTTTTTTAAGCTCCTCTTCCAAGTAAGTCCTGAAATGAATTTGGCAAATCTTCATGGTCAGTACCGGTAAGATAAAACGAAAACTCTACAGTCAGCGTGGTCCGGGGAAAATCTCAGCGCTACCTGCTGCCCATCTTGCAGTCCATGATGGTGGGCGACTCGAAGCCGACCAGCAGGTTTTCCATGACGTTGTAGTCCTGCTCGTCTTTCTGCACCACACCGTAATATCCGGGCACAAAGGGCTGCAGAATGTCGTTCGTTAGCTTCTGCAGACACTGCTGCTCACACTCACAGTACAGCTTCAGCAGCCGCCCGCACTCCTCCAGCTGGAAGTTACCTTGAAAAGACAAAGAGACAATTAAAACAACACACTGACGGTTTTTGTTTTTACTTAAAGTCCCGAGAATACCGCTCTTAAATCTGTGCAGTGTATATATAAGTTTTATATCCTCGTGTCATTAGGTTGTGGTCTGTGTTCAGACTATAAACCTGCTACAGAGGTGCAGTAAAGACGGATTTTGTTACCTTTGGACAGTCAGGTTAACTACTTTTTTATGTTTCCTGGCTTTGTGTTAAAGGTGCACACTACACAGTCAAAGAAAAAACCTGAATCTGAACCACTTTGTTAGTTAATCTGACCTAAAATTTAAAAAATTTACCGCAACTTTTTGTGAAATTATTACTTGGCTTTTTCTAATCAAGCAAACTTTGGAGAATATATGCTTCTAGTCTGTTAATCAGGGCCACAGTTTCTGCAGATGCACTAAACTCTGATTTCACCATATTTGTTCACCTACAGAATACAATCTACAGTAGCTTACCTGTATGGCCCGCTAGCTGCACCCATGAGCGATGCTTTTTGAAGGACTCAAGAAAAGGGGAGCACTGAACCATGTTCTTCAACTTGTGCCAGGACTTATTCTGGAAAAAGAAGAAACACAACATCTCATTGCGGGTGGTTACGTGCGCTGTTTTTTCCTCTTTTTTTTGCACGTCTAGCAAAGCAGTGAGCAAAATGACAGCCACAAGAATGATTATTCATTAAAGGAGTGCACACTCTGTTGTGCACTCATGCACACACACACACACACACACTCGTATATATATATCAGTAGACATTGGACAAACCCTCCCCTTGAGCCAAGGCCAGGTGCACAACGTACATGACAAAGGCAGCTCATAAAACATTTACCAAAGGCAGCACTGTGGTGTCAAACAGAACGTTACTGTCTGAAAGTCTATCTGTGTGTGTGAGAGAAATGGTTATCTGTCTTGAAAAATGCCAAAGCGAGGACAGAACAAGGACTTTGACGCAAACAGTTTAAGAAGAACCAGGAATGGATTGATTAGAGTCACGAGTTTGTGGGAAATCACAACGAAGGGGTGGCCAGTTTTCTTTTTTTTAACAGAAATGATTCATTGTGTTTGTTAGACTGTTCACTTTGCTTACTATTTGTTCAACATGCAAAGATAAATGTAAAATAGGAAATCAATCCTAATTGTAAGGAACATAAAATCCTAATATATTGTAGCAGCAGGTTAACAGGAGTGGTAAACAGCAGGAACAGACAAAAAAAAATACATTTTTATAGCATTATGGTCCCTATAAAAAGGTGTTCCTCTCATACCCCACCTTCTGCATTCTTAC
>JAVKLF010000063.1:8132930-8148728 GCA_034783495.1 Millerichthys robustus | reverse complement strand
TTTGACATCAACTATAAAATTGGATTATAAAATAAATTCATATTAACTCATTCCTAATGAAACACAGTTGTGCTGTATCTTATTATAACAGTAATGAATGAATTTAAATGTATCCTACATCAGTGGGGACCTCTTGCACTGAAAGTTCCAGCTGATATTTTCTTCCAGAGTCTCCAACCTCCTGTAAAAGGAAACGAGAAGTTAAATCTTGTCATTTTATTTGGAAATTCAATAATATTGAAGTTAGACCAACCTCTACAGTCGCAGAGTGGATGGTCTGCAGATCGAACAGCCTGTATGGGGATCCGTAGCGGGTGTTCAGGTAGAGGTGCACCACCTGGGCAGCCCTCCGAGCTTCATAATGCTGTGGGTTCAGCTGCCGTGTTGCCATCACCTTCTGCACTTCTGAAACGGAGTTCTGTGCTCAGAGACAAACGGAGAATCAAAAGCATGCAGACCTGTGAGGACTTTGACCCTCAGGTATCAGCTGGGTGGAGCTGCTTTCTGTAGGTGAAACAGATTATCTGAGCAAGGTGGAAAATGAAGCAAATATCTCAGAACAGGATGATGAATGGACAAGGGGAAAAAAGAGAAACTGTTAGACTTAACAAACTCTTGCCTCTTAATGCAGAGCTGGATGGTTTTCAGTGTTGAGTCCTTCGACTCAGTTGCTCCTCATGTCAACTTCCCACTTCCTGAGACGACACATAGGTCTACGCCTTTTTAAAGAGACAGCACACTTTTTTCTTTTCCATAAGCAGTGGTTCTATGAAGTGGGGTTCTGGAAGTTTTCAATATCTTACATGTTGTAGATAGTTATTTGAATGGCCTTAGTTTGCAGAAAAAGTTTAATTATGACCAGATTGATGAGCTAACGGCTAGTCTGAGTGGAGCGGTCATCTTAAAAACACCACCAATCTCTAAAATGTCATAGTGGTCATGTAAAAGTAGCAAAAGTCTCACTCTTAGCCAAGTAAAAAGCACTAGCTAAAAGCCATGTACCAATTAGCTAGCTAAAAGCTAAATGTAGCAAAAAGTTAGCTATAAGCTTCAGAAAGCAAAACACTAGGTAAAAAACAAACGTAGCAAAGTGCTAGCTAAAATCTTTATATAGCAATGGTCCATCTTAAAGTTAAATGTAACAAAAAAGCTAGCTATAAGCTAAAGAAAGCATAACACTAGCTTAAAGGTGAAAGTAGCAAAAAGTTAAGTATGAGCTAAAGAAAGCAAAAAGCTAGCTTAAAGTGGCAGACCTCTAGTAGAAATGTGAAAGTAGCAAAATGCTAGCTATTAGCTTAAAAAAGCAAAACACTAGCTAAAAGCTAGCTCATAGCTGCAGAGGTATCCATCCACTTGAATGTTTTTTATTCAGAAAGTTTATGTCCCCCAACTCCTCCCTGGTTTTCAGGTTTGACTTCACTCATAAAAAGCAGAGCGGCGGTTCGGGGCAGTACGGTAAAGTAATCGGGTTCCTCGAACCCCTGGACCAGGAGTATTACACCAAGCTAGAGTTTGAAGACCAGACTGTTGGGACCAACGTGCCGAAGCAGTTTGTGCCGGCCATTGAAAAGGTAAAAACTATGTTCTGCATATGTATGACTTCATTACTAGTTCACTATCTTCTTCAGTTCTTTATTTACTTTTGTTCTTTGGTTTTTGTTCCTGTCATCCTGCAGGGCTTCAGGGACGCCTGTGAGAAGGGAGCCCTCAGCGGACACAAGATCTCGGGGCTCCGATTTGTCCTGGAGGACGGAGCGCATCACATTGTCGACTCCAACGAGATCTCTTTCATCCGTGCAGGAGAAGGTGCTCTAAAACAAGGTGAGCGAGTCAAGTCTGCCTCCTGACAGCCGCCAAAGGCAAGAAGGGCAAAAATATTTCTTTACCCGTGTTTGTCTTTGAGTGTGTGTCTCTGTTACCGAATCATCTCATGAACCACGGTACAAATGTTAAGGCAACTTAGAGAGATTAATTATGGAATGCACATCTACAACTGATTTACTGTTGGACTCAGCTTGATTAAAGATGGCCGCCAATACTAACTTTAATAAGACTGCCAAAAGCTGTGTAAAAGCAGCTGTAGGTTAAACCTCTTGCTTTTTCTGCAGCGATGGAGAAAGCCAGCAGTGTTATTCTGGAGCCTATCATGTCCGTGGAAGTCGTTGCACCTCACGAGTTCCAAGGAGTGGTCATCGCTGGGGTGAACCGCCGTCATGGCATCGTCACAGGACAGGACGGCGACGAGGGATATTTCACCTTATACGCGGACGTGAGTCCACCTTTTTAACTGCAACTCTAGACTATAATTCTGTTGGTTTTAAAAGTGTTACATTTTCTGTTTTAACTCCTCCAACAGGTTCCACTAAACGACATGTTTGGCTACGCCACAGAGCTACGCTCCTCCACTGAAGTGAGTGTTTAAAACCTGACAGATTCAGCTGGTTTTAGTTGATGCATTGATCAAGATTTTAGGTTTTAAAAATGTGTTTAGCTTAAAACTTGTTCGTAAGACAGAAAAATGTCTTTAATACAAGGCGACCAGGTGTTTAAATTCCTGGACTGATGTGTTTTGAGTCAACTCAGTTCAAGATGGCTGCCCCAATTAATCAACTTTAAACACAAAAATTGTTTTAACTGAGTCTTTTTTTTTTACGGAAACTGGGATAAAGTTTGGTCAGTTCTGTTTAGACTGTCTGTAAGCACACAGAATTTGAGCTTCTTTCATTGTTTCTGCAGGGAAAAGGCGAGTACACCATGGAGTACAGCAGATACCAGGCCTGCCTGCCAGCCACACAGGAAAAACTCATTAACAATTACTTGGAGGCCACTGGACAGCTGCCTGCAAAGAAGAACAAGTGGAAGAGCTGATCCGTCTGCTGAACTGTTCATTATCGGACTTAAACGTCACGGTCGCACGTCATCTCTACATCTTCTTTGCCCTTTATCAAACAGGTCAAGGCTTAGAGTCAGATAAAATTTGGTCATTTTACTTTTCTTTAGTGTTTTAAGTCCCTTTTTTATGTCTGACCCTTTAGTAAACATATTTATTGTCTTTATTTTTGCACCATTTAAACACCACAATTCAGCCAATGTTCTAAAACAAATACTTTTACGGTAACAAGCTTTGTGTAGCTTGTAGTGGATTTTGTACTATGTACAGAATGGTATTCATGTAAAGGTATCCATCTTTTAACGCGTTTTGCTGTTTGTTTTTCCCTACATATTTTGAGAGAGAAAAAAGTGGAAAAACCCACAAAGAAAATCAGTTTGACTCCCACCTGTCCTGCGTTGAACTCTGTGCGCTGCGGGCCAATCATTGCAGTCAGGCTCCCTCCAACTCCCAGTAACACGGCCAAACCTACGATGCTCCACAATCTCATTCTCGTTGGTTGTATCGTTCAGATCCGTGAAGGAAAAACGGCTCGTGTGAAGGAGCGCGGTCGGAGAAATGACCCTGCTGTTAGTGTGGGGTTACGCAACAGAGAGGAGGGGACGCAGAGAATGCAAGCGGTCCAGATCCTGATGTCTTCCGAGCACAGTTTGCTTTGTTTTCTTTTTTTTGTTTTTTTTAACTGAACACACTGCTCCTATTTATCTGTTCAGGCTCAGCCTCTTCATGTGTCAACTTCCTCAGAAAGAAAAAAAAAACAATCACTCTCTGAAGAGTGATTATCCCACTGCAGCTGTGATTATTCTAAGTTCTTGATTCTTTGCAGATTTATTTTGTCTAAAGTGTCTGATTAAATGCAGAGGAGCAGAACTTTGAATTAACCAACACGTTCAGGCAGGTTTTTGGACATCAAAGTGTAAAAAGGTTTACTGTTAAGATTGCAACCATAAGAGGACATGTAGAAAATAAACTCTAAACCCATTCAATTCTGCTGTGGTCCTATAAAAAGTTTAAAAAAAACAGCATTTGAGGCAATATTTCTGGTAACTTGCTAATTTATTTAAGCCTTTTGTTGATTTTAATACACATCATAATATACAGGTATAAAACCTGTATAATTTACAGTCTACAGCTTAATTCATTTATTCATTGATGTGAGGAGAGTTAGACATTTTGAGGTATTCTCATGGAGTCCGAGCCAAGACTGGAAAACTGCTGGATGTGTTTGACCTTTGACCACAGGTAACTCTGCATCAGAATTTTCCTTGAAAAACACGTCCGCCACCTTTTCTGCAAGTTTTAATGTGGATTTATACTCTGCGAGTAGCGAAGACATCCGCTTTTGCTGAAGTAGTTGCGTGACAAAAATTATGTTGTCTTAATCTCCTATAAGCTTCAAGAACCTGTTCTGTGCACGTGGTCCAGGCAGAACGTTTTCCTCACAGGAGTATGCATCACAAGAATTCATTATCATCGTAGTTGGATTTCAAACAAATTTTTGTACTGATTTTCATTCCCACTAACATCTTTTATCACTTTGATTTTACAAGAAGTCCTGCTGAAATTAAAATGAGAATAAACAACAAAGCCCTGGCCAAGTGTAAACCTTACTATGTATTTCTAACTTCTAAACTCTAAGACATGGAGCACATCTTCATCAGCATATTTCTCCTCTTCTTCACAAGAGGCACCCGTTGGACTGCAGGTGACCTTTGAGGCTCCTGTCCCCGACTCATCCCACCTGTCCGCTTGTCCACGTTTTCGGGCAGGTTGTCAATCAGCTCGTAGAGGGTGAAGACACTGAAGCAGATTTCGTCATAGGCCGATTTGGTGCCACATTCGAAGAGGCAGGCGAAGGCCACGGCGGGCGGAGCGCCAGGCGAGGGCGACAGTTCCAGGTAGGCCAGGTCAGAGTATGCGCTGGGGCCCTCGTAGATCACCCAGGGGCCACGCCAGCTGTCTGGGTCACGGGGAAACAGGCTGAGGAACACACCCAGATCTTTACGAGCCGTAGCCCATGTTGGGTGGGAGTATACCACCCACGTAGGAGTCAGGAAGTCTGGGGGCGCAGAATGGGGAGGTGGTGCTACAGAACGACTACATGACGTCCATTCGCTACAGTCCACAATGGACGTCCGGGGTCCGTGACGTCCAACGAGATGCTGCTGCGTTTGAAAGAGATGTAAAGGAGCAGGAAACCCAACAATACTGCCGTGACAACCGTTCCGAGGCTCCACAAGACGCTGCACCAGCTGCCCCTCCTGGAACACTGCCCCATCATCCAGACTGAGGGCCTGCACCCGATGACCCAGAGGGCTGCGGGCGTTGCAGTACAACACGTTGGTGCCGCCCTCCTCATCCACAGACACAATCTGACACTCCACGCTCTCAGGAGCTGGTATGGCTTCACCGAAACGCCAGCTTCTCCCGTGGGTGTCGCTGTGGAAGCAGAAGGCCCGCGGGACGGTCTGACAGAGCTGTCCGAAGCACTCCTTGCACTCGATGTGATAGGCGTAGGCGGGAATCAGAAGACGGCCAGATTTCAGCTGGATGCCGTGGCCTGGGCCAAGAGCAAACGTGGCCCATTCTGTCAGAAGGGAGGGAAAAAAAATCAAATATACCACCTAAATGTGCAAATAAGTCCTGAAATTCTGTCCTGGCTTTTGGTTTTGGTGCCACCCCGGGATTTTTGTGGCCCCCTACAAGACCACTGACCTTTAATAGTATCTCCTATGACTGTCTTGGTGAGGTCGGTGACTGGACTCCAGGTGTCGCCTCTGTCGGTACTGGAGATGTAACAGAGTCGGGTCACATTATTCCCCGTCACCAGCTGGTAGGATTCGGAGGTGTGGCCGAGAATGGCGATGAAGAACAGGAAGAGTGTCTCTGTGAACTCATCGTACACCGGACATGGGTTCATGGACCTGTGACCCGGCAGGAAGGCTGTGCCCAGAACATGCATGTCCTCCCACTGTGGCAAATGAAAAACATAGAGACATAGAACAAAGAGAACAAAAAAAGTGATTACTCGGTTGTCTGCAGTAACTGGGACTGTATTCATTTTGTTTTTTTCCAAGGCAGCAGCTTTATAGACCTTATTTTAACAATTAATCTTGTATTTTCTCACAAACCTCTACATAATTTGTGTAGAAAGTGCCTTTCCTCATGACGAGCAGGTGGGCCTGGGAGTCAGACGGGCTGAGTCTCTCTTCACAGAAAGCCAGGAAGGTTCTGAACTTAGTCAAATAGAGCAGAGCCGGGACTCTGTACGTCACTCCATTTGGCTCCTTGTGGAAAAGCACAGATCTGGCTGGGAAATAAGGCGACCTCATGCTCACTGTTGGGTTTACGTCTAAATCTGCAGAGAAGAAGCATCAGAATTAGCTTTAGTGAAATTAAAGACAAGCAGCCAATGTTAATCACCCTTTCAGCCATTTGGTTACACTATTCTAGTCTTTCAATCTCACACTGATCAGAGCAATATCCTAAATTATTTAAGAGTAACTGTAGAAAGCAACAATTCAAAGATTAAAAAGTAAATTACCGTGCCCAAAGGAGGTGGAGTGAAGTGACAAACTGTCAAGTAATACAGTAACAGTAACTTCTTGCTTTGACATCACTATGATGAGTAAACTATCAACCGCATAGATCGAGAACAAAAAAAAACCCCAACTACTTACAGTTCTATGTTTCTGCGAGAAGTGATGCAGCTTTTTGGAGGTACACAGTTTGTGTGTGAACACCTGATTTAGGGGCTGACTGTGTGTTTGAGTGTGTGTAGTTAGTTTGTGTGGACTCTGTTCATTATTCAGCGTGGCACTGCTGTTCACTGACCCAGAAATGGACGCTCATTAGCTCCGCAGCTTTGGATGAATCAGCGGAGAGCTGCTATTGTAGAGAAAGAAGGCCGAGTGGTGGTCGTGTAGGGGGGGTGCCGAACAATGATATGATGTGTCCTATCTGCTTTCATTTTGCATTCTCTCTCTTTATTCCAACTACATCCATGTTCTCTCTAACTGCATCCATTTATCTCCTTTCCATCTTTTTCCTGGCAGTTGCCTCTCTTATATCCTCCTCTGAATATGTCCAAACCATCTCAGTCTGGCCTCTCTATCTTTATCTCCCAGCTGTTCAACCTGTGCTGTACCTCTGATGAGCTCATTCCTAATTTTATCCATCCTTGTCAGTCCAAAGGAGAACCTAAACCTTGTCCACTCTGACACTTCAAGTTCTGTCGAGTGTCTTTTTAACAAAGCCATAATCTTTAAACCATACAACTGACTATTATTTCTCCTCTTTCACATCTCCAGGTTCCCTTCCACCTGTTCTCTCATCCAAATTCCCCCAATCTCCCCAAATAATTTGGCTTTTATGTTGGAAATTGTGGTTGAGTATTTTTGTATAAATAATAAAATGAAAAATAAAGCGATGATTTGCGTTAAAATATATTATCATTAATAATATTATTGGATGCCAGACAGTCCAAACACAAAAAGCCAATCCATACCCCACAACATATGACGTCATCAACAGGCGACTCCACCCCGCACGTGAAGCTTCTTAAGTTTTAACTTGACTCGTTAAGGTAGCATGATTTTCTAACTCTGAAGTGGTAACGCCTTTTCCCATCATTATTGTAGGTAATTTTAATTTCAAAACTAACGTGAGGCTATTGTGCCATTTCCGTTAAGACGTAAACTGAAGTAGCATTTTAGCTCCAGGCTAACGCTAGCCGCAGAGCTAACAGTTGTTTTGGTTGAAGCTCTCCGTTACAGGATGTTGAAAAAGTAATTTTAAATTCAGTAAAGCCTTTCTTCCTTTAGGTTTCAATTAATTTTTAAATACACAATTAAGGCAGTTGCGTAAGCTTAAGTTAAACATTAATTTGAAGCGATCATATATAATTTGTTTTTGTAGTTTCAGTCACGATACAATATTTTTAATGGATATACTTTAAGTAAGTTAAGAAGGATGGAATAAAAATAATTTGAATTAATATTTAACAAGCTACTGTGATATCAAAATGTGTACAAGTGTAAAAAGAACTTCTTTTTGAAGCAGGTCTCAGTTTCTTTGTGGGTCATATATTTTGTTTACATTTATTATATTTTCTGTGCATTTTGAAACACTTCTAATAATAAATAAACCATTGAAACAGTTGAATGTTCGTTTTCTTTTCTTCTACGTTTCGTGGGGTCAGAATGGCGAGGAGGTGGTCAGAGGGCCATTCCTCCTCTATCCTGTGTGTCGGAGCGTCTTCAGGTCCAGAGGGTCTCCTGGCATCAGGTGCTGAGGGTGGAGAGCTGACCGTGTGGGGTCAAGATGGCTCCGTCGTGTGTCGCTTTACTCTTCCGGGAGAAGAGGATGTCACCAGCGTGGTGTTCGCACCGGCGGCTCCTACCCAGCTGTTTGTGTCACATGGGTGCGCGGTGAGTGTATTTGACCCCAGGAACCTTACGGGCCCAGCAGAGGATTTTCAGGGTGCTGGGGAGGATGAGATTAATGCTTTGGCGCTGAATGAGACTGGCTCGGCTCTGGCCGTGGCTGATGACTCCGGAGCAGTGCGAATCCTGGAGATCCCTGGTGGCAAAGTGTGCCGGACTCTGCGCAGACACACAAACATCTGCTCCTCTGTGGCGTTCCGTCCCCACAGACCCAACAACCTCGTGTCTGTTGGACTGGACATGCAGGTGAGCATAACAGTTTAAACGTTGGCTTATGCTGCGCCGAGATCAGACGACGCTCCCTTTGTTGTTTTAGGTGATGCTGTGGAGTCTGCAGAAGACCCGACCTTTGTGGACCATCAACCTCCAGGATGTGGCAGAAGAAGAAGGTGAAAGCCATCAGCAACGTCCAGGCCAGCTCTTCAACCCGCCGCTGGCCCACTGCGTTTCTGTGTCCAGCTGTGGAAACATTTTAGGCTGTGCAGCAGAGGATGGACGGGTGCATCTGATGCGGATTGGCAGCGGCTCGAAACTGGAGCAACACGGAGCCATCAAGGCGCACAGCCAGGGAGCTTCACAAGCCCATTTCGTTAGTTTTCTTCCCCACCCCTACTGGCTGGTCACAGGAGGAAATGACAGCCAGGTCGCTCTGTGGGACCTCAGCAAGCACCCTGTGGTGGCTCCAGAGGAGAAAACCCAGGGTCCTCAACGTCGAAAAGGTAAAAGCAAAGGAAAGAGGAAAGTGCAGACTCAGGATAAACCAAAGGAGAAAGAAGAGGCTGTGGCGGAAGAGGAAGCTGCTGTAGAAGAAAAGTCTGGACCCAAATTGAATATCAAACATGGAGACAAGGTGAACTGGTTGTGTCCCGCTGTGTTGAAAGGAGAACAGAGCATAATTGTTGCGGATCAGAGTGCCTTTCTAACCATCTACCCTCTGTCTCAAACCTAGATTTACATGAACGCCATCTTTCTCTTTTAGAGTTTTCTTTGAGCTTATAACACTCCAGTGTTGTGGTTTGAGATGGATCGTTGGAAGACTCAGCCTGATTAAAGTCATGAAATAAAATTAAAGTTCATCTGATTTTAAAGGCACTCATCACATAAATGTGATTCATCTAAGACTTCACACGTTTTGCAAAAAACGTGTGGTCTTTTATAATGCCATCCTTTGAAATCATCTTTCTCCCAACACTAGATTACATTGGTCTAAACTGTTGTTTAGCCTGTAAGACGACCACATCTGACAAAAGAAAAACCCATTTAATGTTTAACCGAGTCTACAAATCTTTTTATAGAGTGACATAAAACACGTCCCAGCAGATGTTGGTGACTGAAGGAGCAAAAAAAAAAGTAACTGCTCTAAGATAACATCTGAAAATAGTGAAAATTTGATTTAGTTTCTCAAAGCAGCTCAATTCACACTCCAACTATCACTGCTGTAATAAATCTGTACATTTATTTCAGAAGCAAAATATTCACACAAATACAAATCTGGAAACAACTAAATGTTTCTGAATGAAAACCAGACAAAAAAGGCACAAGGAAAACAATCCAAGTTCATGAATGAAATGCAAGTCATGCTTGTTTTTATAAGTTGTTTCACAACTCCAAAAAGCTTAAATTAAATCTGGTGAAACTCTAGAACATTTTTTGTAAACTTCCTGCTATGCAATTCCTAAACAAACCAAAGCTTTAAGTCTTAAACAGAACAAGCTGGATCATTTCTCAGCTCTGCAGAAGAACCTGATATCAGGTCCTGTCCTTCCTTTAAACAGTTATTAAATAATCTGTTTAGCGTATGTGATTGAACGTTTTCCACCTTTAACAATCTTTAATATGATGCAGAAAAAGGTTTCCATTCAAATGGAGTTAACGAGTCAAAGTTAAATCCGTCAGTCATTGGACTTCTGAAGCGGTGTCCTAATTTGAGGTTTGCGCCTCGTACAGAAACCTCGATTGTGTCCAGCTGATGATTTTTTTTTTCACAGCTTAGCCAAGCTCTTCTCCAGGCTCTCAATGTCGGCCTCCCCCTCTTCGCCCTTGGCGCCACGAGCACTGCACTCCAGAAACTCCACCTTCATGGGCAGCTGGCCGAACTCAAAATCCTTCCCTTTCTTCCCCAGAAACGTGCTGCCGCCCACGGAGCCGTCCTGAGCGCTCAGTGCTGCGGAGCGAGTCACTCTCAAGGTGTTTCTAGGAGGGGGGGCACAAAATTATGTTGATGATACTTAATTTACCTCAGCAAACATCTTAACTAAAATAAGTGAATTTGCATCCAAACAGCAAGACTGTTGAAGTAATTTATGATATTTTGTTACCAACTTGAAACATCTGCTGGTCCAGAACAATGAGTAATGTCACAAATATTTTGTGTAGCAAACGAAGCAAATAAGATTGACTTACAGTTCCTTTTCCAGCTGCTGTTGAATCAGTTTAGCGGATTTTGCCATGGCGATGTCTGGCAAACATAAAAGCTCAGTAAATAACAGCAACGCCGTGTTACAGACACACTATGTTGTACAGAGACGGGATTTTTACAGCTTCACCTTGTTTGTTGCATGCCACCAGAAGAGTTGGAGCGTTTCTGAAGATCACTGCATCTGTCAACAGCATGTACAGAAACTCTGCAACATCTCGCACTTCCTTCTGGAAGATGGCACTGTCCACTACAAACACGATCGATCTGGAGAGACCAGATAAAGGTTGTTCAAGCGATGAAAAAGGTCCAGTAAGACAACAAGACAAATGCCAACTACAGTTTTCTGGATTGTGAAAAGAGTAGATAATAAAACATGTCTATACAAGAGGTTACGCTGTTCTCACCTGGCTGCAGACTTGAACTTCTCCAGATACTGAGAGCGAAGACTGTCATGTCCTGGCAGGTCTATCAGAGTCCAGGTGCTGCCCTGAAAGTAAAGATGAAGAGCTCCGAATCACCATCAGTATCAAATGATCACAGTTTTATCCAAGCAGCGACAATGACTTACCCTATCATTTTTCGCTTTATATGGAGCACTGCTGTCAGTGATGGATGTCTGCGTTCGTTTGAACTTCCTTGAGAGGAGCTGCAAAAATGCAACAAAAAGCATATGTTTAAAAAAGAGAGCGAGGAAGATAAAGAGTCATGCTTAGGTCAAATCAAACTACAACGTGGCCACGTCTGCCACACTACTCACCCTGATGAACAGAAGAGTTTTCCCAGAGTCACACAGTCCCACCAACAGCACAGCACTCCGGACAGTCTTACCGGTCAGAAAGTACTTTAAAAATACTAAACAGAAAACGCAAAACTGTCACTAAACGATTTATGTTCATGTTTATTAGCCAAAACTAAAGTTTGAATGACTTCCTGGGTTGTGCAGCTGACAACTGTTCACGTTTACTTTAGCATAGCAGTTAGCTTATTCAACAGCTAACTCTAGAAAAAGACGATAAAATACCAACTCTAACTGCTTTGTTTATAAAAAAACTGGCTCCTCAGACAGTTTAAATTAGCCATGCTAAGCTAAATGCTAATCCTAGGCTGCTAAGCTAACGTGTGCAGTGTCGTCTTACCGCAGGTGATGACGACCACCGCTAAGGCTACGATAACGCTGATAATAACAACCGGGTCTTGGTCTTCAACTTGCTGACGAAAAGACTCGATGTAAGGCTCAAATGGGTTTTCTGTCATCCCTTCGTCTGCTTTCTGTCCCATGTTTCTTCTGGTGCTATGTACGTTCAAGGCTAATCTGAAATGGTACACGTCTCCCTTCGTTCCGGAGCGGACAGCAGGGAGCGCCGTGGAGCCGCTGCTGCACCTCTGAGAGCAGCCGAAGAAGAAATTAATGACAGAGTTACATAAATACAAAAATTGTCTGCATATTAAAACTAAGTATGAAAATCTGTATTATCTTACAAAAATGGTAACAATATATAAAAATACTAATTAGACCAAATTATGACACAATAAATTTATGTTTTTCCACCAAAAATAAGAATATTGTTAAAGTTTCATTTCAAAACATGTTTATACCTACTCATTGTTATTGTTTTTTTCTGGGACCTGGGGGGGACTTTGAGAACTACCGAGTTAACCTAATGATCAAGTCAGATTTGAGTATTTCTGTGTCCTAACTAAAGTATGGTACAACAAACATTGTTGAAATTGTTATAAAATGTGCAGAAGTTGAACTAATAATAAATGCCGACCAATCTAGGCATAAACGCCAGTTTTCTTTTTCTTTTCTTGGAAGAAATGTTTTCTTCAATTAAAATATTATCAAAACCATTACATTAACAAAAGTGACAAAATAAAGTTTTTATATTGACAATCCCTAAAATGTCTCCTTTATTTCTCAGTTTTGGATGATAAACCTAATCTAAAGCAAAGCTTTCTTCAGCCATTAAACAATTTATTCTAGGTATAGTGAGCTACTTCCGGTTAGATTTATTTTAACGTAGATAAGGAACCGATAAAACAAATTTTAGCCCTCATGGCTGTTATTTAAAATAAATAAATAAATAAAACCTTAACAGAGACATTAAGACAAAATAAACTGAAGGTGATGTAAACTCGATCACTTATTGTCATTATTCGCATGATCTTCTTTAAAGTCGAATGTTTAGTTGTTCTCTTTCTTTCTGTGGAAGAACCAGACGCTCTTTTACGCGCGTCTCCAACCCTCGCAGGTAGCGCGCATTTTACGCACGCTTTTTACGCACGCTGGATATTTGACTCCTCCGTTCTTCACGCGGTGTCCAAAACCTCTGACTTCTCCTGCAGGAAGGAGAAGGGTCTTTGTGTCACTTAAAGCCGGGCTCTTCGGGGGGGGCTACTTGTTTCTGGTCGGAACACGAACTGACAGACTCCCACTGATGGATGCAGCGGGCTTTGCATAGAACTCCTCTCTTTGTTAAAAATACTGGAGAGTGTTCTTACTAAAGAAGATTTACTTTAAAAAAAAACTAAACAAACAGATATAAAACTTTTTTTAACATCTCCGTTAGGGATCATTTAAACAGGGAGGATGTCTTTGTCCTACGTCTACTCGCTGTGCATGTGGATGAGTTTAGTGTTTCCCTCGCTCGGAACCGGGTTTGTTTATCATTTTCCAGGCATCAGTCTACAGCCGCAGAGCAGCAACACGGGTCCACCTGGGTCAGGGTCCAGGAACCAGCTGAGGTAAAAACAAATAAAGAAGAAGATTGTTATAGTTTTTATGCGCATATGTGTGAAATTTGTTGTTTGTTGCTGATCGTTCAATCTCCTGTCGGGCGTACTTTCAGGAACTGGTGTCAGTACACCGTCTCCAGGACTGTACTCTGTAAAGTCCACAATGGGACAGAGACCTCCGTGCAGAGAGTGCTGGGCTGCCGGTGGCCCGGACCATGTGCCAAAGTCATCAGGTACCTCCACACATCTTCCAGACCAGAAGTTATGTCCTTCATCAGATGTCTGAGTTTCATAAAGTGTACAGTGGGTCATGGGAAGTTCGGCACAAACCCAGTGGTACATTTACTGATCCAAGTATTCAGATAAACTGCCAGGAACCATTTCAACCACTCTGTGATAATACCATACTAACACTAAGTACATATAGAAGTACTAAGTATATGTAGCTTCTTTAAAAATTGTACAAAATGCTCCATTAGACATTAAAATAATGCTTTTTTCAAACAAATTATTATTGATGTCTATGTTTAGTAGCTTTCAGGATCACTCAAATAAAGAAAGCACTGCAGAAACATCAACTTTTCTATTTGTTTCTCCAGCTACAGGGCAGTTATTAAGCCGTTGTTCAGGATTACCTACAAGCAGGTCACCTCGCTGCAGTGGAGATGCTGCCCTGGATTTGTGGGAGACGAATGTCGTGAAGGTAAGTTTTGATTTTCTGTTCATGCAAAGGAGTTGCCAGAGACAAAGTTTCTCAAGGACTGTGTGTTGTTTGTTTTTACCCGACGCATCTGGGCCATTTTAGCAGAACCAGGCAGCTTTACCCACATCAGTGGCCTTTTCTCATGTTTGGTGGTGTGTTTGTGGATCGTTTGCTAATCACCCAGCTGTATACTGTGGAGCCTTTTGATATGGTTGTAAAGTTGGGCAGAATAAAGACAGAAAGTCTGCGTTTGATTACTTTATGGGAACTTGCAGAAATACAAAAGACATAAGTTGAAAAGGATTTAGAGTTCTGTGGTTTTGTACCTCCATTCATTTCTGAGCCTGGAAGGATAATTACAATCACAGTGTGTTATGTGCACATGAAAACTTTACAGCACAGAGTCAGTTTTGCCTGCCTCTTCGTGGCTCAAACCGCTCAAAAGGATGAGTGAAAAATAGTTCCCGGGCAACGTCCAGAAGGGCAGCTTGTAAAGTGGACATCCGCTCTGCTCCTCGAGACCACAGGCCGCAGACTCGGAGCTCAAAAAAAGACCTAAAGAGGTCGAGCTGCGAGGGTCAGCATGAGGAAAATGAGCTGGAGCTGTGGCTGCAGAATGAACAAACCTTTTATGTTTTTTAAATAATATGCTTTAAACGTTATGGAGGCTTGTAAAGAGTCTGACTGGAGTTATTTAAAACGCACAGCTGTATTAACTGTTCCCATTAAACTTAATTTGTGCAGACTTTATCTTGGAGCTGTGGGTTATTAATTCATTAAAAAATACTGACGTATAGTCAGCTTAGTTTAACAATATGGTCATATTTATCACGCCTTGCTTTGTTTTTCTGGCATTGTCGTTACATTTAAAGGAAAAGATTTACTACAAAACACATTTTACAACTAAAAAAACAAACATTATTATAAAACATCTGTAAGGTAGTATATAACCGTAACTTTTGTACAGCTGCAAGATAAAACCCCAAACCATGATTGTACCACTACCATGTTTTACTGATTAGGGAGCTTGGCACTGGAGAGCTGGATTTTCTTCAAACATGATGATTTTTTTTTTAAACTAAGACATTAAATTTGATGTAACATTCCACAAAACTTTATTTTTATGTGTGACTAAATGTTACCAGTTCTTTATAAATTTTTGAAGAGTCTGCTCAGAGCTCAGATTGTTCAGAATGTTGTTGGAGAGTTTTTACTTGTTTTAGTTTATTCTGGACTCCTTTGGGACTCTGTAATCAGAACACGTCCTTTTCGTAGGGTGATCTGTGTTGGTCAGACCTTCACCCCCTGAGAGGCTAAAAGCGGTCTTGAATTTCAGCTGTTCAGCTGTTCACAATCTTTCTGACCGTTTGCAACCTGAAAGGCATTACTGTTCTTTTTTTCTCATTTGTTCTTGCTTCACTACACCTCCACACACATGTAGTGAAGCTCAAACCTAGATTTATCCCTTATCTTCAAATAAAACGGGCCTCTAACTCGCACCAGATTGCCATCTTTCTTTAAAATATATCTTTGTAATGTTTAGCTTAAAGTGCTTGCATTGTTTGTTTTTTTGAAGGATGAGACGTTTTAGGTCATATTTTTGCAG
>JAVKLF010000063.1:8085698-8109770 GCA_034783495.1 Millerichthys robustus | reverse complement strand
GTTATTTAAGTAATTATATATAAAATACTGTAAGGATGTAAAACGTGCTCTGTTTGTAATGTTGATGAAGACCAGAGGAGGCAGTCTAGCTCCACACAACTTCAAGGAAATCAGTTTTTGTCTCTAAATCTGAGCTCCTGAGTCCAGCTTTTCCAAACACGAGACCACAAATTTGTGATTTCAGTAGCTGATAACTTTCTGCAACTTTTCTTGATTCAACCTTAAACCAAAGAAGCAACACGGGGATCAACAAGAAAAGATTTTTGTGAAACGTGAATGAATGGTGAACAGTCAAGTCTGATTTTCTGTTGCTGAGCAGCAAAATATTTGTCAAGGAGCACATCAGACATGCTGTTCTGCCTGTTTCTGGTACCAGAACATTTCTGCCTGATGTTATCAGATGTGCAGGTTGATGGTGCTGATTGTCCTGTTTGTTTAATCAGAACGAGACAAACAGGCTTCAGGAGGCGAACAGGTCTAAATGCTTTAAAAGAAAAGCTGCTGAAATGAACCAGATTAAAACAGAAACCAAAGGTTCTGACCATCTGAGATCATTACAGCTGTTAGACCTCAAGGGTTTAGCTGATGTTTGTTCTTGTAAATTTCAGAGAACAATGTTTCTGCAAGAACTAAAAAGATTGTGCACATGCCTATGACATATTCTGTTAGCAAAATATCTCCTAAACCTCAGGACAAATGAAGCTTTCAGAGTATAATACAACTGAATTCACTATCAGGGCACCAACAGATCCTGTGATCAACTACTACTAATAATACTGTATTACACACAAAAAAATAAAAAGTGTGGCAAAATATCTCTTTTTAAAATCATTTATTTAGTCCAGAAATGGCTAAATAGTTAAAGGCAGAGCCTGAAGTGCTATTTTAGGCAGGTGTGACCTACATCGACCCCTGTGTGGTATTAAGTTAACAACAGATCAGAGACAGAGATACTGGGATTAACAGATTTATCACTAAATCACCTCAGATGAGGCAGAGAATATTTGTGCTTCTCTGTTCTTCATCAGCGTTTTAAATCTTTTACGTCCTCAAAACACAGAACATCAATCAAAACACGGTCAGCGTAAAAGTGCTCATAAATGTCAGATATCAACCTCATTTTTTTTTTTTTTGGTGGTGGTGAAATGTAGCAAATGTATGACACGAGATTAAAACAAAAAGCAGGATTTTGATTATTTGAAGGATATCAGTCCGTGAATCCAAAACAGGTTCATACAGGACCATAAAAAACATTCATTCATTTATCATAAACAGTGACAGATAAATATAATTCTTCTTTAAGTGTTCAAGCCTCAGGCAAATAAATAAAAATTGTGTTTTTCTGCAACAAGCAACTTCATTTGTAAACCCTGAAAGCAAATCGGCTGTTCCTTCTTCATAAAAAACAACTTTCCTGGAGCTTTCAGTCAAACTACAGCTTCAGGTTCTTCCTCAAAACCTTACAAGTCCGTATTTAAACTACAAAACTGCTTAAGCTACAAATCTGTATTATTCTAGCCAGAAGGCTGGCAGATGTAAGATGTTTTTCTCTTCTTTATAAGGACTGAATTGGTTCATTCTTCTATTTCTGATCACATTTAGTTGGTGTTTGAGGTAGTTCTCAGGAGTTAAACACCGGCTCAGGGGTCGCACCCCAGTTCGGCCTCCGGTCCTTCTCACACACGGTGACGTCAGCTGGTGTCAGCTGTTTTTGTCATCCTTCACATTGTTTGAGGCAGGGCAGTTAGGAACGTGTCAGGAATGGAACCACCTGCTCAGGTCTCGCACCACATCAGTCCGTCCTCTGGTCCTTCTCACCGCCCTGCACGCGGTGCAGTAGTGCTCGGACCAGAAGGTGGGCTGGTGGAGGCCGTAGCTCCTCCTCCAGTGCAGGTGTCGCTTTATCCGGACTGGGTCGCTCCTCAGCAGCAGGAGGTACCGGGCCAGCTCCCTCACTGATGGGAAGTCGTCCACGTGGATGAACGCCTCGCTCGGCAGGAAGCGCTCGTAGTTCCGCCTGGACGGACCCAGGACCACCGGGACCGCCCCGGCCCGCACGGCGTTCCACAGCTTCTCGGTCACGTAGTCCGTGTGCTGCGAGTTCTCCAGGGCCAGGTAGAACTGGTACCGTCTGAGCAGCTGCACCACGTGATCGTCGCCGCTCGGTAACGGCAGCCCCGCGCCCCCGTACACATCGACCGGGATGAACCGGCTGAGCTGGTAGTAGAAGGACACCCGCGCGTGCGTCTCCGACCAGTTGCTAACGACCCAGGCTATGAAGAGGCTCCTGGGGGTCGCGGAGGAGGAGAGCCGGAGGGCGCTCGTGTCCGCGCGCACGCTGGGGACCAGGTATCCGTACGGCAGGAAGATGTCCGAGTCCGCGCGGTAGCTCATGGTGAGGTTGAAGACCCCCTCCAGGCGCCGCAGTCCGGGGCTGTGCGTGGGAGACTCGAAATTCATCCAAATCCACTTCTGCGCACCTGGACGCGGCTCCGGCGGGAGTTCGGCGAACCCGGCGGCCACCTCCCGGTGGTGAACGAGCACGGCGTCCGCCCAGAGGTGCGCGCCCGCGTCGTAGGTGAGCGTGCACCCGTCGACCCGAAACAGCTCCCAGCAGTCCGGCAGCTCCTCGTCCTCCCCGAACGGTCTGGTCCATATAAGGAGCGTCACCGGGGGGGTCTCCTCCTCCTCGGGTTCGGACGGGAAGTCGTCCGGCAGGTGGAAGACGCTGAGTCCCAGGAGGAGCAGAAACACCACCGCCACGCAGACAGCGACCCGGAGGAGACGCGTTCCCCGCGAGGAGACACACCTGAGGAGCTTCCGAGAGAGGCCTGCCGGGCCCCAGAGAGTCCGAACCCCCATTCAGAACCACCACCATCACCTGAAATCTTAAATCTGTTAGGGAATTCCGAGGAGTGGAAATCACGTGGCACTTTTCTGTCACACCCAGAAGTTTATTATCCCATGTTCAATTTCCGTGACGGGCTGGATGAGCCGAGAGTTCTGTCCTGCGTTCAGGGCTGATTTCATGTCCAAATAAAGTGAAAACACTTGGCAGAGCCGGGCTTCAGGTTTCTGCTGAATGGGGCCTTTTGTGAGACCTGTGGACCGTTGGGTGGACTTTGAGGCCTGACTCGGATAAACACCTTGACTCGTGACGCCCCACGATTGAGCTTCTCCCTGATCCGGGCTCAAGTGGAAAAATTTAGGTTATCAAACTAAAGGCCTAAAAGTCGTTAAAGGAGTGCATATTGCACAAAAGTTGTAGAGATTCACCCAGAGATAATTTCCTGAATGTTTCATAAAAACCTGTTCAGTGGTTTATGAGATATTTTGCTAACAGACAGAGTTGACTCCAACGAGGTAATGGTATTGAAAACCAGAAAATCTTGTCCAATCTGTTGGATATCAGAAGGTGGTTTTGGGGATCAGTCTCAGCTACTACCACACCAAATGGTAACTTAATGCCGGTAGAATTTACTAATTTGTAACACGTTCTGTGCTATTTTGAGGTGAATTCAACTGGTCATCTTAAAATAAATTGGCCCCAAAAGTTAATCAGCTGTAAATGGAAATCCACGGATTATTTCCTGAAAGTTTCATTAAACTTTATCCAGTGGTTCATACGATACTTTGCTAACAGACACGAGTAAAATGTCCACCTTCGATAATTCCAACTTCTCCAAAACAAAAGGAACAGTCCAAGAACGCGTCCCTGACAATGAGAAGCCATATCTGCGTCCCACCACTAGGCGTCGCCCTACACAAGCACAAACCCCTAAAGTTTAAAGTGATGAAAGTCAGATTTTTCTCTGGAACGTGCATGTTTAATTTAGAAAATGAATAAACGTCCCAGCTGGAAATTAGATATCCAGCAGCGAGCCTTTGAAAATGTTTGTTTTCAATGTTTTATTTACCCGATACGACCCAGCACCCTCTAACCAGAAATGTTAATAAATGACTCAGACTTTATGTGATGATAAAAAAATGCAGGGATTTAAAAGGAACAAAATCATTTTGAAACAATGACTCAACACTCTTGAAGCAAGAAAAAAAAATCATTTGTTCAGGTTGGTGTAAATATGTGGGGGGGTTTCTGATCAGAATCCATGATAACCCATCTCTAAAAATGAGGAGGCAGCAGGTTTGGGTGTTGTGTCTGGGCTCTGGTGGGCAGGAAAAACACGCCGTGACTGGGACAAGATTAGTCCTCCCCAAAGACACGGTCATGAAATCTGTGAAAAATAAAATACTGAGGCAGACGAGGAAGAGCAGGAGGAGATAAAGTCAGAAGCATGTGTGCGTCTCCGCTGGGTCCTCCTCCTTCCTGTTCCATCCATTCACCTCTTCATCGTGCTGCCTCTGTGTGGGACTAGTTATCCCCATAAGAGGTTTTGTATTCTTTCTGCATTATTTATTCCCCCTTTCATCTGAACAGTTCTATTTTTGGACCAACATTTAACGCCCCGCCTGAGGTTATGTTGTGTTGAGAAGATGCATAGCAGCTCTCAGGCTTAAAGGAATAAAAACACGTATGTCCTTCTCAAAAAAGGTAGCAAACTTGCTTTTTATCTGTCCAGTCTTATTCATGGTTAAGCCACAGTTTAAATCTTCTGAAGTGATACAATCAATATCTATCTATTCCAAAGTCAAAAATTGTAAACGTACAAACCTCTAAATAGGCCTACTGAATTCTGACTTAGAAAGATGGAGATTCTTGTCCCATCCCAGCTTCAATGTCCATCGTGGTCACTTCTCGCATGAAAACTAACGATAATTGAAGAAATCAAGTTATTTTCCTTTTCTATTAATTAGTATCTTGTTAACTCACACATATCTTAAGTACCTTTATCTAACTACTGTATGCGCTAATGCTAACAGTGGTTAGCCTAGTTTGGCTACTGAGCACAAATATTAGCAATCATCATTTGCCCTCTCAACAAAACTGTGACATAAAAGTTGTATAATACGCTAACTACCCATTGTCCTATTTGTGTGGTCAAAACTAACCTCTTTTTTTAAAAGCTGAGATTGCTCTTTCAGCTGACTACAGCAGGTAAGAAAATAACTGATTGTAACCTCTCCACAGAAGCCCACTTCAAGTGATCTGAGCTCTCCCTTTGTGATCCACTGTGTGTCTGTGTGGATGCCGCCACAGACGGAGGCATTCAGTGTTTGATGGGACCTCCAGGTCTTCACTCATCTTCCTCATTGATTTTTCTCTTGCTTTCGGTTTTGTACTCCCAGGGGAACGGATGTCTCAATCGGTCCCGGCTGACGAAGGAGAGCGCCTGAGCGATAAGAAAACAAATGGAAGAGGATAAAAACTAAGAGGAAGAGGCGGGCGGTGGGGGCGGTCGAGCCGATCGCTGAGGCCCTGGCCGACCCCTGACCTTGATCGTGACCTGAGAGGTTGCCCCCGGAGGTCAGAGGTTGTGTGAAAGTGCCGACGCGGCGATTCACTCCACTGCTGGGTGATGATGATCTTATGCAGCCTCCCCAGCCTGTCTGACACGATCAGCGTTGCGCCTCTGCCTGCGGCTCCCGGGGGCCCCGCGTCCATCTCTAACCCACACAAGGCCCCGCTAAAAGCACCTAGCAGGCAGAGGGGTTGAGCTGAAAGAAGGAGGGACGGCTGCTTTAGTCCCTCGCCCTGTAGCTCCACCTCATAGAACGACACCAAGAATGTGTGTTTTCGTCTCTACATTTAAACTTTACTCAAATCTGCATGAGCTGATGAGACTTTTCAAATCTCTTGCCACCAACATGTGCCTGCTGCTGTCCTCGTCGTGAACAACCGAAGCTGTTCCTTTTCCTCCTCTATAACTTTACATCCTTCGTAGTATTACATTTAAAGCCAGACAGCTGTCATACCTGAATTTGGAAAGTTTCTGTTTTAGATTTGTTGTGTATGTGTCTCATCAACGATAATAACACCCATTAAATACTCATCAGTCACTACTAGAAATCTGCCTCGTCATTTATAATAAATGAGTAAAATCAGCAGTCGTGTTTTCTTGCCAACAATTACGAATCGTTTGTTAACATTCAGACATTGAGGAGGACACTGAGGACAGTCAGTAGGTAAAATAAACCCAGAATATAAACACAGTCAGTCAGTTTAAGTTACATTAAATCCCAAACAGTCATTTAATGATGTAGGCATTGTTAAAAGCAAAAACACCGAACAATCGTGCATTTTAACAGTAAATTTGGCTTTAAAAGGTTATTTATGGAGAACTGTAACAGATTCGTGATCATGTGTGATCTGTGATGGCAAAATGAGTTGGAATGAGCAAAGGCTGCTGTACAAAATACACGAAAATACTGAAATTTGCAAAATAAAAAAATAGTTCATAAAGACACCATATGGTGATCCTGGTAACTAAAATGGCAAATAATCTATTTTGTTATTTTTGGAAGAGGCACATATGTATTGTTATCATCACATGTTGACACCCAGGTGGAGCAGTCAGCGGCGCAGGAGCCGTTGGAGATAAGGTGTCTTGCTCAAGGACACCATGACATATGGGCATGGGGAATCAAACCCGTGACTTCCTTGTCCCGAGTCCACTGCCGTACTGCTGTACCACAGCCTTCATTTCTAGTCAGCACCTTCAACCTTGTAGCTCCACTAGAGGGATCCTTGTGGAGAGCAGGTGTTAAAATGCAGCAGTGATAAGATGTGGGTCACAGACGTGCTTCTTTAGTTTTGCATCAAATCGAGCAACTTCCTGGGCCTCCTTTTGTTAATCCCAACTGGAACTGTGCCCAACAGTTATGAGCACACCTACGTGAATGACTGATAGGTCCTATTCTTGATTTTCAGACTTTTCCGCAGTTGTTGCAACGGAAAGCAAATCGAGCGACAGAAAAAGAGCAAAAAGAGATTTTACAATCCATCTTTAAATAGATGCTGCAGTCAGCTGAGTTTATCAAACACAATAATGACTAATTTAGTTGGGTTTATTGAAATAAAGCTTGGTGTGGTAGTAGCTGAGAGTTATTCACGTCCCCTGAGCTTAACGTTAATGCCACACATGAGATTCTGTTCAATTCTTAACAAATTCACAATTTTTCTTAGTTTGTGTTTTTGAAGTCATAAACTTCCAGAGTTATTTGTTCTTGTTGACTGAAATTCTTACCTGTATCCATGTTAACATGATCATGGTCCGGAACCTGAGCATGTTTTTTTGTCTTCTCTGGTGAGAGACAACAACATAAAATGAGGCATAATGAAGGCATTGCAGAGCTACTAAGCTCGTACGGATTATCTCAGACCAGTATTTCTGGTTTGGCTTTAAGGTTAGGTAGCATCAGCAGCAGTCAGAGGCCCAGAGAGGCAAACACTGATTAACAAAAAGGGGACGACATTACAGGATTAAACACTGGATTCATCCATTCATCTGCAGCAGAGCGATCGTGACGCAGATCAATTTCAGCCAGTATTTATAAAAAGATTTTATAATGTGAATCACGCTGCTGTTATTAAATCTTGATGATTAAGTAGAAGCATGAACGTTTCTTATGGCGCGCACAGCGGCTGTAATTCAATGTGTTTTTCTAAAAAGCATGTGACTAGGTGTGAAGAGAAAACTGCAAATCTCTGTATTATATCTATAAATGAAGTATGAAATAAGGCAAAGCTATTTCGGCTGCGTATCAGCTGTTCATACTTTCAGGAGGAGACACAAACAGCTTGAAATCAAATCAGCTAATCGCCTGAAAGTTTGAAGTAAATAATGCCCACCTTTGTATCCACTGAAAGAGGTGTTATTATCTATGGCACATTCTTGGGTTATTTTCAGTGAACACAATTAAAGTGCAACGGCTGTTGGGGGGAAAAAAGAAAAAAGAAGAAAATAATTGGTGGTAGAAAATAAATGCAATATTTTTTTGTAAAAGCAGCTTTAAAGATATATATATAAATATATATATATATTTATCACCAAAGTGTGAAGGCAGCAGGCGTGGATTTTCCACACTGCAGGCCTAAGATCACAATCTTCAGGTTTAAATTTGGGAAGCCACAAAGTGCTAAAAATGAAAACAAGGTTTTCAGCAGATGTGTCGGCCTGATAAACCCGAGCAGCTCGGCTCAGGAGGTTCAGAGACTTGTTGATGTGTTTTAAGGTGAACAAGGCAGAGCGGGTTGACACAGGGATCCAGGGCACACACACCGTGCGTGCGGCCTGATTAGATTCTTTGCATATTTCTCTTAGGCACGTCGACGCACTGTGGAGGTCAGAGGTCACAGTCGGCAGGAGTGACGCCTCGGGAGCAGCCGGGGTTCACTCTGACCGCTCAAGGTCACTTCAGCAATAGATATGGATGCACACTGACAGTCTGACCACTGCTGCTGCAGCAACACGACCAGATCAGAGGAGGAACTGCATTCAAAATATATTCCCTTCAATAAAACTATCAGGCTTCTAATTAAATACTGTTCCTTTTAAAGTTAAATCCAAATTGTGCATCAGAACTTCTTTTATGGCAACAAAAATTTGTATTAATCTTTAAACTGTGGAACAGATTATACTCATTCAGATTGATTGATATCTGTTTATAAAATGTTAGATAATTGGATGATGTTGCACCTAACAACTGTATCAAGCTAAAAGAAGACATTTAGCCTAAATCTGATATTTAAGATTAAACTCATTACTTTGTCATATCTTCATTTTTTTTCTATCTCCCTGCACAGAACAGTCAGAGAAAAACACTGGTGCTGGATGTTTTTCTTCTGTCTCCGTTTTCAGATATTGTTCCTGTTGACAGATTACTGACTGGGCCTGTCAAGCACACTTTATAAGGCCTAAAATGTCAGGGAGGTGGGGTGGGGTGCCTATTAATCCAGAAGTATATGATACATTCTAATTAAACAAATCAAAAGTAATGAAAGGCAATCAGGATAAACAACTGCCTTCAAAAGAACAAAAATGTTTACAGAGATCTGAACTGACATAAAGCGGACATTAAAAGACCAAAATGAGATAAACAGTCACAAAAAGGCAAATAAAATATGACTAAGATATTAAAAAAAACCCACCTAAAACAACTATTTAAACTTTAAAGTGAAATTCTTTGAAGTAGGGTTGTAAAACGGTTTAGAACGATTAATGTCTTATCTGTAGATAGCTCTATGAACAACCTCAGTTTGGAGAATTAAAGTTGAATTCCGACCTGATCGACACCTTTTATTTCCCATTACACTTTTATTTATATGGAATTACAAAATGTGTTTTTTTTGTAAGCACAAATAGCAGCAGTAGCTAGTTGTAGCACTTCCAGTGCAGCCTCCCTGTATCATTTCAAATATAAAACTTTCAAAATGTATGACTGTATCAAATATTAGACTTCATACCATAGAAAGCACTAAAATGCAAATGGGATGTACAACTGGGGCCACATTACGCCCAAGGGTGAGCACAGTGCAGTCCACCAATGAATGAGTTTAAAGGAAATCTAGATTTTAAATTGTATAAAGTATTAAATTCATGTAATGGCAATATTAGCTGGATGTTCAGTCCAGAGCTGTTAGCATTCAGTAACTGTGGCCTGGCGTAAACTATGCTAATTAATTTTGACAACTCCGGACATTGAAAAGCAAATTATTGGGGGAAAACATTGGCTCTGTCACATTTGAAGTGTGTTCAATTCCTTAGTTTAAAAAAAGAACAATTAAGACAGCAGAAATCCACTTTGGTGTTAGCACTCCTCAAACTAGTTGTTAGCTCATTCATTTTGTCAAATATAAATTGCCATCTACAACAGGTAAGATATTAACAACTAATAATGTTTTCACAGAGCCCTGTTTCAAAAGATCTCAACTATTCTTTGAAGCAACACTGGAGCAACAGTGTTGGAGCAACACTGATAATTTGAATTGGAATGTTATCAAAATATAACTTGAAATATTTATTTCAGCACTCAATTTACCTTAAAGAGACATATTTGGGTAAAAAAAAGGCACAACTGAACTATTATTAGCTTAAACAAACACAAAAAGCAAATAGGCCTATAAAAGTAACATATTTGAACTATATTGATGTAAAGGGACCAAATTATTTTAAAAATATAGATTAAAATACATTGAGACAAAAATTGCAGTATTTTTGGTCATTTTTACATATTTGAGCTAATTGTTTAAGTATTTGTCCACGTTTAGCTTTATTAAACTACGACGTTTTAATAAAATAAATGAATGGATTTAATGTATATTTGTTTAACAACACTGACTGTAATGTGACGCCTGTTTACTTGTTTACCTTTATTATCTGAATGTTGATAAAATGCTATTTAAACAATTATAATGGCGTTATTAAGGCGACACCCGCGTGAACTGACTCCGCTCCGTCAAGCGTCCCGTGTCGTGGAAGCGTGCTCGTCGTGATCCGGTCCGGGTGTTCCGGACACCCGCTCCTCTCCACTGAACTCCAACCCCCGCGCGCTCTCTATCAGCATCTCATTCCTGTCTCAATATGTCTCAAGATGGCGGCCAACGCAGGATCGATGTTTCAATATTGGAAGCGCTTTGACTTACAGCAACTACAGGTCAGTTGACTCTCTGCTACAGCCGCCTCGTCTGCCGCTCGCTTCGGCCGTGTTCGCCTCTCTCTCGCGGGCCGTGTTTAATTTTTTTCGAGGGGGGCTTTTCGGCGGCTGCCTCGTAGCTGTTTCGGGAAGAGAATTCAAGACCTCTTCCTCACATTGATGAAAGTGGCTCTCTCGCCGATCAGAAATTGATCCTCTTTGTTCAATTCAACATCGATCGGACACATTGCAACAAGCCGGGGCGACGCCGCGGGGATGCGCCGTAACAAAAAGCTATGAGCGGCGGGGACTCTGGTTGAAAGCTTTCGTTTGGTTCTCTTTATTAGTGCGTGTTGTTCAACTTTTACCGGAGCTGGTAGCCGTAGTTAGCCCCGACGCTTTAGCCGCTGCTTGTAAGGTTGGATAATTCAGAGAGAGAGAGGCGGGGGGGGAGAAAAAATAGTGCGACTGTTTTACGGTGGCGCTGTGGTGACACCAACGGTTTGAGACGACCAAGAGACACACACACACACAAAATTTGCTTTTTACCTGCTTTTAACACATATATTGTTAAGTTTAGTTGTCGGCTAATGGTTCGGGAACAGTTTACACGGAACTCGCAAATTATGCTGGATCGGTCGTTTATGTTTTGGTTTGACGAGCTTTCAGTCAGTCAGTGTGAGGTTTTTTTTTTAGTAGACGTTTCATTGCCACGTCTGTGTTAGAAGTGGACCGGACCGGGACAGACGGACAGAGTTGCTCGTTTGACTGGACGCAGTTATAAAAAAAAAGAGACATGTGACGGATCGTGACCTTGCGTTTGTGATGAACTGAAACGTCCTCGCCTCGCGCACGGAGGGGAGACTCGAGGGAAATATTGGTCAAATATTAGGCCCCTTATTTTATATGAATATATTAGAGCTTGTTTTGACCCGTCACAAGACGTGTAGACAATGGGCACTGTTGTGTTTTTTTTCCATTCCCGTGGCATTTAACGCGTTTTTTTGAATTTCAAATCGCAATTTATGAATATTACTTGCTGCCGTCATTAACACAGGACTGCATTATGTAGGCTGCAGCCTGCTTGTTCATGCATTATTTTGTGAGCTGCACGAGCTTTTAAACTTTTATTTGGGTCATGATGCCCCTATGACTGGGTTAGACAAAAGGACAGTGAACAAGTCTTCCCAGCGGGCTTTGTGTTGCTCTGACGCCACATCATCAAGGCTTCACTTCTCCTGTTCATTTGATCCTTGTTTGGTCTTCCTGATCGTGCCCCCATTGGTCGTACATCATGTTAAATTAAAGACCCTGCATTCCTTAAGGGGATGCATGTCGCCCGCCATCCTTAATGTAATAGTTTAAGAACATATTTTGATTAGAAATTGCAAGAATGGGAGCATTTGTGGTCAAACCTTGACAAATGAAGTGATGAAATATCACCAGATATTTTGTTAGGAGTATATGTTGCGGACGACTCTCAGCTACTACCATGCCGAATTTTAGCATAATATTTGCACAAATGACTGATTTACTGCCATTTATGTGTTGGCTAATGTTGATTAGCTGTGGCAGCCATCTTGAATTGGAAAGATTTCAAAAGTTAATTTGTTGTAAATGTGATTCCAATGAGTACTCGCACACAGACATGAGCATATGCATCATTATTTGCTTTTAAAAAAGAAAATATGACTGCTTTCTCCTTTTTCCTATCCATCACCCCTTCTCTCGCTCTCTATTCCTTAAAAAAAACTTCATCGTTTCTGGCCTCTCACCCTGCTTTCACCTTTTTCACCCTGTTTGAACTGGTGCGAGATCTGCTATTATTTTATTTTGTTTTTTGTTTTCTCCAGATTGACAGCCAGCAGAGGCACTGCCAGCAGCTAGGACATGAAAAATGCATCGCATAAGTTTGTGATAAAGCCCTGGGTAATTATGGCAAAGGCCCCTATCACAAGCGATTAGTCAGGACAGTGAATCTGAGCGTGTGCAAAAAAGGCTGGCTGTTGGCAGGCCTGTCTGCAGGATAGGAATCAGCCCGAGCTGGTGTGTGTGTGTGTGTGTTTGTGCGCACGCACGCACACACACACACACACGCGTGTGTTAGAGTTTAAATGTGAACGCGCACAACTGCTCTGAACATTCACTTTCTATTATTGATGACATCTTATTTACTCTCCCTCCCACTGAGAGGGTTCCTGGAGGAAAAGCCTTCAGAGGAACCTTTTTAATTTATTTTTTTTTAACGATGATGTGTGGGGGATAGCATGATATGATCAGAACATACATACAGCCTTGTCAGCCGATTGCCTCCTCATTTGTTTCTTCCTTGTGATCGAACGGACAGCCTGAACTCTACTCTCACAGTCTGTTTTGTCTGTAAGAGGCACCAGCAAAGGAATGTTTTCTCTCTCTCTTTTTTTTTTACTTTTTGAAGATGAAAATCCAACCCAGACTAGATGTCACTAGCTTCAAGCGTCTATTCCTCACTTTCAAACGCTGATGTTCATTAAAATCTTATTTGATCAGCATGTCCCATTCCCTGTGTTTGGGGGGTGGGGGGAGGAAACTAGCTAGGTGGTTGTTAGAGGACAGAGAGTGCTTTGAAACAGCACAGTAAGCTGTTAAGTTGTCTCTGCATGATATTTTTTTTCCTCTCCTCCCCACCACTACAAACACAAATGGGTGCAACAGTGATGCTTTTAGCAAGGTCTTGCACACTTGCCGAGTGGATCAGTGATTCATAGATGATGGCAGGGTGACAGTGAATTACAGATGGAGGAGGTTTTAACGTCTGTAATCCCTGTCCGTCCATTACAGAGTTGAGTTTCCTTAGACGGGATCATCACTCTTCTCTCTTGTTTGTTTTCTTTCTTTTTTTGGTTTTTAATCTAGTCAAGCAGTTTTCCGGAACAGACCACTCATTTCTACACAATACTTTCTGGGGGAAAAAAGCTCAACCCCAGAGTCCCTTTGGATAAAATGGTTCACAATGTTAGCGTAAAGCTAAATAGTGACTTAGATGAAAACTGATCTAGAGCCAGTTTCTTATTCACTGCCTCTTAATGGGTAAATTTAGGAAAAGGATTTTGTAAGCTGATCCCGGAGCTGTGGTCAGTGGGAACCTGAGTGGTATAAATCTCTCAACGACTGGCTCGCTGTTGTCTGCAGGAGTTTTAGTGTTAATTTATGAGCTGGTTGTCTGAACTCGCTTGGTGGGATATTTTTACCCCTCTGTTGCTGCACAGGCCGGGGGGTAAAGCACAGAGGAAGGGGGCATCACGTCATGCATATTTTTTTTATTTTTATTTTTTTACTGTAGCCAAGTCGCTGCTCTGCCCAGTGACAGAACCTGGCACGGGGACTGAGGGTTTACTGTGTAGCTGCTGAGCGACTAAGCATGAGTCAGAGGAAAAAAGAACAAGTGCATGTCAGGTCTCCGGTCTGGCCTTGAGTCTGCTGTGGTCTAGGTCTTTCGTCAGCCTACTTTCTAAGAGGTCTTAGTGTGAATGTGCAAGGAGTTAGTACGCAGAAAACTGAAAAAATAAAACCAAACTTTTATTCATGTTTACCTTATCAGGGAGGAGTTCTCAACAGCGGCCTAAACACTTTTTCATTGTTAGGTCTGTGTCACACTCTGGTTCTGGTTCTCCACTTCCTCTTTGATTTATTTTAGATTAAGGCTATGTTCACACTTCAGGCACAAGTGGCCCAAATCAAAGTTGGTTGTGTTTTTTTTTCCGTTTGCGACGCATATTTTATTTTTTAATTGACAGATCTGATTATTTTTGTATGAGATACTAAATCAAATATGTATCCAATGTTTTTCAAAGCGACCTCAGTCTGAACAGTAGTGATATACTGATCAATACCCAGGTTGTGCAGTTTAAAGTTTGAAACTCAACATCGTCTTCTCTGTGCATGTGTGTTTTCTTTGGATACTCTGACGAAATAAGTTGTTTGAAAAAGGTGGTGGAAAGACTGAGGTCCAAAAGTGAATAGATCTTAGTCTTTCAAACCTTAAACCTATTTTTTACTTATATTTGGGTTTTTTTTCAGGCAGAAACTGGAGATTTCAGCACAGCTGGCTTCATAATTAGTTTTTATCCATGGAACATTAAAAGTGTGAACAACAGACTGTTTTAACACTTGCCTTCAAAGTGCTCAAAAATGTCCTTCTTTGTACAAATATGTACAAATCAAACAATTTGATATCCATGCATATAATTCAATGTTTTTCATTTTAGTTGATAGCCAGTAAAAAAAGAAAAGACTTAATGTTGTTGCAGTCACTACATCTATAAAAATTTAAACATCTGTTGTAACATTTTATTGGGTTCTCTTTGTATTGAATTTTACCATCTGGGATTAGTAACTTGTAAAAAAAAAAAGTTTACAGTTCAGTTTAGTCATGGTACTTTTTGTTTTAGTAAATTCTAACTGAAACTAACATAGCATATAATTACTTTAAAAAAATTTGCTTTTCAATTTTTTGATTAACCTACTCGGACCAAGAAACAAACAAAAAAACCTTCCCTGCCCCCTGATCTGCAGTAAGAGCAGAAGTAGGAGTTAGTTTCCAGAGGCCTGTTTTTAAGTGGCAGGCTTTATTTACGGACTCACTCGGAGTCCCTCTCACCTACAGCATCATAGAGTTTCACCATCTCTCATGACAGAAGCATCCATTATTTTGCTGCTCTGTATTCCAGCAGAGGAAAAGCAAAGCCTCACTTGTCTGGAGGCTTACTTTAGATCATCCACACTGGTTTTACTTTCACCACGTTTGAGAATGTAGTCCACTTTATTTAGGAATTGTGCATACACTCTGAGAACAGAGTCTGTTCACAAGCTTTTCTAGTGATTTATATTGGCCACAGTGATCTGAACTTCATATGACACTGACATTGTATATGGTGGATCTGCTAATTTTAGTTTTTTATTTATTTGTTGTTTTCAGAAATGAGCGGAGCAGAAATCTAACAGATTGATCTCCGTTCATGCTCAATTTTTCCATCAAATCTGTGCAGCTCAAAAGTTCTATATGTTATTGGCATAAAAGACTAACGAATAACATCTAAATCAAAAATAAATGACAATACAACAAAATTAAATATTGGAAAAAACTTTTAAAAGTTACAAGCTGTTCTACTCTGACATTACTCAAATAATCACAAGTTGGATTGACTGCAGTACTTATTGTGATTTGAATAAATAGTACCGGTTTAGTGTATATCCTTTTCTACAGAATGATTTTACACACTATGTACTACACAAAGATAAGTAAAAAAGTAAAAAAGAAGAAAAAAAACTTAAGTAAAAACTGACAAAACCGAGTTTCAACAAACCATTTCACTAGTTTTAACACACAGGTTTCTGATGACTCAGCAAGCCAAAGCTGTATTAAATGTACAACATTTTGAGGAGCTGAAACAAGATGTTAATCTGGAAATATAAACGTATGCAGTCGACCTGAAAAAGAAACCGAGTTTCCTTTCCACAAGGAACTACAATGTGAAAATCTAAACCCACTGGTCGCACGGTGGGTGGGGGTATTTGGAGTTCTGTACTCATTCTTTTTACATCCAGATTTATCTGTTGAATAAGCCTGTTGAAATTTGTTATCACATATTCAGTGCCTGCTGAAGTGAAGTTATTGGTGAGCCTCTTGCCTCACCTAATTTTAGTGTTGTTTATCTCAACGTTATCAGGGCGTCCGGGCTAAAAAGAGTCTAAGGACCCTTATGTGGAGACCTTATCCCATGTCAACCCATGACTCCAGTATCAGTGTCCTGTTAGATCATTGACCATAGGTATTGAATTCAAATAGGCCTATTGGTGTGTCCTAATGGTCCAAGTATTGAGTTATGGTATTGGCAAGCGCTGATGGCCTCAGGATTGAATTATGATATTGGTGTGCAGCAGCCTAATGGTTCTTAGTATTGAATTATGATATTGGTGCACTTTGATGGTGTAGGGATTGAATTATGATATGGCCAGCTATCTGCTAATAGCTCACTCTGTGTAATTTTTTGTGTCAATCATGACTTTAGTTGCTGGATCCATAGTCAGCCCTTAGACTCAATCTGTCAGTCTTGTCAGATGGGTAACATCCTTCAACATTCAGGCTCATTTCTCACTTACTTCCGTTTTGTGGTAGGTCAATTCAGGAGTTAGGTGAGTTGATTCTCTACCAAACTGAAAATAGAACATCTTGTTTTTTTACAAACATAAGAGATGGAAAGATTGTTTGTATTATAACAAGCCTAAACCATAGATGCTTGTGATGATGTGGATTTTAATTCATCCCCTTTTAATGTAGGAAGCCTAATACTTCAATATTGGACCTGTCATAATTCTGAACTTAATCCATCTTGATATATTTAAGCATCCACACCTTTACAGTGTCTATGTTGACCCTGTTCTCATTTTTATAGTTCTGCTGCCCTCTCACATAGTAAATGGACCACTTGCTTCTGTGTCAGCCGACTAAAAATAACAGACTGCTGGCTGGGCTCAGCAGAAAACGACCGCCGATTATGATGATTCAACTACCCTGTATTCACAGGTGCGTGTTTGTGTAGGGTGGGGGTGGGTTGTGCTTTACAGATTGTTCTCAGCGTCGTGGTCTTGGCTGATTTATTTATTTTTTGCTTTGTAGTTGCGTTGCAGGGCAGTCAAACTTTGCTGAAGTGAGGAAAATTTTAGCAAATGTTGAGAAATGACTGGTTATATATGTAGTTTTAGTTGCTGAGGTGTAATTTAAGACCGTGGGCATCAGAGTAATTTTAAATGTTCTTATCTTGTTTTGTCAGTGCACAGATACGGGCCGATGCCTAATTATAACTTGATTAGGGTTTGATCCATGGCTCTGTTCACTGAAACGTGGGAAAATCTGTACAAATCATGTCCAGTTGCTGCTAAATTAATTGAACATCATCAGACGGCACTTTAACGTCTCCATGACCTTTGGACTGAGCAGCTGTCAGATTGGAACCACGGTTCAGAGGTGTCGTGACCCTGAAAACCCCTCTGTGACCTGGGCTGTCTGACTGGCCTAACCTTTGGGGCTAACAGATGAGGACTTTACCATCTGTCCTGCATTTAACAGGTCTAGACTCCTTGAACTTGAACTTGTTTAGACACTGAAGGTGAGAGAATCAATGAGAGGGAACATAATGTCAGTTTTCTTGGGCTGATTTTCTACACTTATTGTGTTTTCTTAATATTTGAGTGAAATAACCACTTTTTACATGCTTGAAACCTGAGCCTGTGTTTGAGTTTCTACTTTTCATTTAGACCTAAAATTAAATGTTCACTGCTAAGCTGTGTAGCCCTGCCATGTCATTTTTTTAAAGTGAGAGTTGTCCTCTTGAAGAAGGGGGAAGGGACTGTGTGTTTAGTAGACACAAGCTCATCCGCTGACTGCTGTCTGACCCTGAGTTCAGCGGTACGGTTATTAATAGGCCCAGAGGCCTCAACTTCCAGGAGGCCCTCTGATCAGCTCCAGATGTGGAATGAGAGAGGACAAATCTGTGTTAGCCTATCCATGTTTCACATGAGGCAGAAAGTAAGAAGATAGGCATTTGGTGCGACTGATAAAGAGCGAGGGAGGGAAGGGAGGTACAGAATACCCTTCCACAGCAGGAGTGTGTTTTGTGAGTCTTTATTTTCATGTGTATGTGTGGATTTTTGTTTTCATTTATTACACTCTATGCCCTCAGACCAAAGGACCATAAAAACGTATGGTATCACCATGGTGACCAAAATAACTACCTATAAAACAGCGTGTAAACTGTGAAATAAGACAAACAGACCAGAACAGCCTTGACTGGCTGGCTGTGCTGAATGGCTGCCTTCCGCCATAAAACTATTTGAGAGCCAGACTGAAGGAATGCCTCGGAGGCTGCTGTGGCTGTCACGACACATGAAAGGATTAGGCTCTGTGTTTTATCTGCTCTTTATCTGATGGTAATGGATAAGCTGAGTGTAGCCTATCATCTGACGCCTGGGCTGGGGGTTTGATGTTTTAGTAGGGTGACGGTTTGTTGAGTTGACCGCTTTGGTCTATTGATTGCTGTTTGATGGTTTTGATATGTAGGCTGCGTGGAACAGGTCAAGTCTTTTATGCAGCGAAGGCTCCAAATAGCTTTTAGCTGTCCTTCACCCCCCCCACCACCACCAACACCACCATCACTCTCGTGGTTCGTTTGATGTTTGGATCAATCAATAGAAAGAGCCTGAGCTCTTACACATGCTCCTTCCTACTTCCCACTGAGCTCAATTCCCCTCTTCCTTCATTGTGCGAGCTTTATATCGCATTTTCTCAACACAGAATAAATGATATAATTACAACTCATTACTTAGCCTAACACAAGCTAATTATTCTGTCATTATGGTAAGGATTAGCTATGCTCCTTCTCGCTGTGTTTCTCTGCCTTTCCCTCTCAAAAGTCATGCAAGCTGCACAGAAAAGTCTTTGCTCATAAAAGGCTGAGTAAGACTAAGCCCCAGGACACGTTTTGTTGACGTTGATCGTATAGACCATGAGTGTCAAACTCAGTCAGAAGGCAAGGCTACGCTAGAAAGTAGTGACAGCACTGACTGAACGTACATTAAAGAGTCCAGACACAAAGATATGTCTAATGGTGGGGGTTCTGTTTGATCTACACTTTTAATTTTTGCCCAGAAATCAACACGCTGCTTTTATAGGCCATGGCACAGCTCGTGCCGATGTGTCATCAGGCGTCTAGAAAATTGCTGGATACAACAGATACACAAGGCTAAATTAAAATGTGGAAAAAGAAAGACATCAGCGGGGATCCAATGCATCAGAGGCACATGAGAGTGATGCACACCTTTTTCACCGTACTCTGACTGTGCCAGCAGCATTAAGCTGCTTGTCATCCTTATATGGAGGTTGGAGTGAATTACAGCAATCCAAAGAGTCTAACAAGCTGAGGAGAGACCCAACTTGGAACACTGCTTCACTGTCAAGGGTCGCAGACTTTCAGGGTCAAAAATAGATTACAAATGAGTTACAAAAGTGTTGATGCTACAGTTCTAACATGCAAGCTGTGATTCAGATTATTCACCTAATGGTTGATAGTATCTGTTTTGTAATAAAGGAGTAATGGCAAAATATATATGTATTGTTGTATTGTTTTTGCAGTAAAATTACAATTTTATTGTTTTTACAGTTTTAGAACTTACTGAACAAACTTATTTTGTAATAGTAGGAAAAGAAAAAAAAATTGTATAGAGCATTTAGGCCCAGGGCTAAACAGTCCAACATTTATGTTGCACGTGCCATGAAAAAAACTCTGTGCTATAAATATATTTTTTTCATGTTGCACTTGTGTGACAGCTTTCCAATCTATTTTTTTTTTGCAAGGAAATTGTGACAGGCAAAGCAGAACCTTGTTGCGTCACTTTGTATCAGAGAGGTTAGGGTTCCATGGTGGTTGTAGTTCATTGTGATAACCAGGTGTTACATTAATCAGTGTTATTACTCATACCCTACAGCAGTGAGAGTGACTTCTTTCAGCAATATTGGTATAAAATTATCTCTCCAATGGAAACATTGGTCAGGAAATAGGTCTTCAATTAGATCAGTTCTTTAAAAAAAAAAAAACCATTTGACACCTATCCAGAAGTCTTTGTCAGTTGACGAAGACTCTGGATAGGTGTCGAAACAATGACAAATTGACAAAAAGTTTTGTCAATTGACAAAGCCTCCTGAAACATAAAAAAACTGATCTAAAGTCTAGTTGCCTCTGATTTAAGCCTGTTTGCTGTTGTGATGACCCGGATAACTGAGAATTTGCACAGGCATGGGTCATGGGTCTTAATCACTTTTTGGCAGAGAAAAACACCTATTTGGGGAAATTTTGGGCATTTTGTCTGTTTGAGATTGAATTCATTCAACTATATCTGTATAATACAATCCCTCCGATTGAAACAAAGTCATTTCAAGCAGAATGTGCAGATCATTGGTCAGGAAATGGGTCTTAATTACTTTTTGGCAGAGGAAAACGCCTATTTTGGGCAATTTTTCCTGTTTCCTGTTATGAAACATCATGTATCCATTCTGTTCACCTTATTTGTAATCAGGATCAGGGTTATAGGGGACACCTGGACAGGTCTTCAGTCCATCACAGAGACACCTGGACAGGTCTCCAGTCCATCACATGGACACCTGGACAGGTCTCCAGTCCAACACATGGACACCTGGACAAGTCTCCAGTCCATCACATGGACACAGACAAACAACTAGCCACACTCAGTCACACCTAGAGTCACACAGAAGAGCTCCAAAAGGAATTAAAACTAGGAAGTCTGGACCAGGATCCCTCTGCTGCTGCAGAGTTTTAGTCACCTGTTATTAATAATGATTTGTCATATCCGCCATCATAAATTATTATTGATAATTATTATGAGGAGTCCTGTACATTAGGGTGTATCAGGCAGTCAAATATTCACATATATGTACATTTGTTATTGTTCTAATTAAAGGTGAATCGTGCAAATTTACCTTTGTATCAAACAAGTAACTCTTTGTGTTATTCTGTACCCTTTATAGAACCCTCGAAAAGATTGGTGACCCTTGTCCTACAACAATTCCCACAAATACTGCTTTTGGATTTAGAGACCGTAACAGACATTTTATGTTGGTGCTACAACTTTTTGTTCTGTGCTACAAAACCAGCATCCCCTGTAGCATCAGTGCTATGAGCTTAAAAAGTTAATGTACAGCCCTGAGGCCATAGTTAGTTTGTGCAATTTTGTGGAATCACAAAACACATCTTTGTTAGTATAAAATAAAATATAAATCTATTATATTGTGTAATAATTGTGCCTTTTATAACTCAGCAAAAATACTGTGTTCTGTTTTTTTCTATTTTTTTTACTGAAAGTTTTGCAAGACAACTTTGAGCTCATCTGTGACCATAAAGTGTTCGCCTGAAACAGTGAAGGTTTTAGTTTTTGTTTAACTAGAGTAATATCTTATTCTACACGAACAGCAACAAAGTCTGCAATAAATCCATCTCATGTTTGTGCTGTTGGGTTTTCATGTGGACTGGTTAGCTAAAATGCTGTGCTAATATCAGCTAATTCCACTGTTTGATACGACTACAGTCAGTTATGTGGCAAAAAAAGTACCGATTGGTTTGTAGATTATTTTCAGACATTCCTCTGATATAAACTTTCTTATCAGTGTTATAAGTTGTGTTCCTTACAGACAATCCAAGGATGTTTCTGCTTTGACAGATCGTCAACACATTCTTATCTTTCACTATCTAATTTTGTCCTATCGCCCATTCCTAATTTAATGTAGCATAAACTCTGTACAAGTTGTGTAAAAAGTGTCTTAGTTCTTGTGCTTGTAACTATGCCATCGGACCAGAAGAGCCCCAGCCTTCCTCCATATTTGATTAATCCCTATTGCCTCTCTCCATGATCACTGTTTCCATTTTTTTAGTTCATATCTGTGCACTCATCCCCTCCCCAACCTCTTCTCACTGGCACAGAAAGACTTCCTGGCAGAATGGAGGCATTAATTCAGGGATGAGAGGTGTGATACTCTCTCCCCCCTTTTCTGCGTGTCTCTCTCTGGTTCCCTCTTTTCTCTCTATCAGCTCTGTGTTTGTAATGCCTGGCCTTTATCGTAGCTGAAACAGCTCACTACCCTCTGATCCTATCTCGGATCTCAATATCCTAGCCGTTCCACCCTGTAAACGCAAGGATGAAAAATCTTGCCCTTTCACCAATGCATTACACCCTAGCATATCGCCATACCCCCACCTCCTCCTCCCATTGCACTCTCCACACCATTCACCCTTTGTGACACGGGCCTCCAGTGAAATTCGAACTCGGCGAAATGAGACCAAGTGAACCGCACTTCCTCTACGCCAGAAACCATCTTAGTCTCATTATATTTGTATTTAGGCCCAGTCCAGGCCTCCGAATCCCCCTCGTCAGACAATAGGTCAGGCAAAATAATGACTAGCTCTCAGTAAGCTTCAGGAGAGTTAAGGCTTGGATGTTGGAGAGATAAAACAACAACCAGTTTCTCAGCAGAGAAACACAGATCAATAAAAGCGAAGCTGCGGTGTAAAAAGGCTGTTTTTGATCCCGGCTTGCGTCAGCATCACTGAGGTGAATCTTGACAGCTCTTGTGCTGTCGGTAGATATAGATCTGTGTTAAAAAAACAGGAGCAAAATGCTCAGGGAGCCCAAGCGTCTTGTTAGACCACGGAGAGCGTTAGTCTGACCCCTCCCACCCCCAACCGTTCTGCATACAAACACGCGGGCGTTCAAACCTCACTTGTTACAGTGAAGCTGTTGTGTTAGCTTGCGGTAAAAGAAGACTTTGTGGCTTTCGCTCCAAGGGGGTTAAAGGAAAAAGCATAAAAAAACAGATTCTGGAGGATATGACTTGCGTCTTAAAACCCCTGTGTGGTTTGCGAAAACAGCATCTGCTGGCACATTTAAAGTTCTGTAACCTGCTAAGTCAAAAAGGTAGGCAGGCAGGCAGGCAGGCAGGATAGCAGTGTCTTATCTGTGTTGCTGTTGTGTTGTGTTTTGAGGGGGCGTGCCTGTGATCTGTGATCATGTACCGTGTCGTTGTAGCGAGCGTGGCTGTCGCTCCTGACTGAGCTGCCACCCTCCCCCCCACACACACAGTAGTCTCAGCATACAGAACAGTCAGCCACATAGGAGCTGGAACGCTCTGCAGGGAGATGGAGAGGGGGGAAGGTTTGAAAGGTAGGCCTTGTAGATTTCAGATAAGACATCTTTCCAGACGCCTTTTACTGTTTACTATCATAACCACATAACAGCCTCAGACATGTCAGAGATAAAAGGAGAGATTAGTGGCACTGGCAAGACAAAAAAAAACAACTTCAGCTCTTAAACTTCCTTGTGATAAGGCCAAATACAAAACTATGAAAAGCTTCTTAGTTTGTGATGAAAACTTTAAAGTTAATATTTCAAATAATTGCCTCCTCTGTAATGTGGCTTCTATGTATGAAGTTTATATAACTGGCCCTAAAGTAAATATTTTATTTCAGCACATTAATACCCACAGATGATTCTGTTTGCTTTACATCTTGTAATGTGAAGCAGTTAATGCTTGTAATTTCTAATGAGAGCTCTTCAAGATTTTGGTAAATTTAGAACTGTTTTTTTTATTACATTGATGTGTAAAACTGAACATGAAGTAGTTATGTTAGACAGAGTATTTCAATCTGTCAAATAAAGGCTGTCTTTATGTCAAAGTTTTAGACTAAGATCAGCCTATGTTGAGAAATGATGACTTAGCCATTTTTGTCAGACTTTGAAGGTTATGTGCTATCGTGATATTCGAGATGTCACTCAAAGTATGTGTCGTGAATGACTCTTGGCTACTACAAGTACTACGTTGAGTTTTAGCTAAGTATCTGTAAAACTGACTTAGTATTAACCATTTTTATATTGGCTAATGTCTAGCTGTCAGAGCAATCTTAAATAGAATTGACTACAAAAGTTATTCAGTTGTAG
>JAVKLF010000063.1:8066862-8085598 GCA_034783495.1 Millerichthys robustus | reverse complement strand
ACACACACACACACACACCTTGGTTGTGATGGCCATTGGTAATGGGATTTGTTTACCCGTGACTGTTATCGGTGATGAATATTATTTTCACAGTCCCAACCTCCCCCCTCCTAGCTGCAAACACAGCTCACCGTGCCAAATTTCACTGGGCAAACATGTTAGCAGCCTTCTCGAACAGAGTTTTAAAGAACGTGAAGAGACTGGGCTCCCACAGTTCCTGCAGCAGCCCTGCCTGTGCATTCATGTGAGAGCAGAGTTGTGTGCAAGAGGCTTCTTGGCCAAGTCGGTGTTGGAGTCTCTCGAGGGAGGGTTGGCAATCTGTTCCAATCGTCTTTACAGCTGACCAGACGACCAAATGAACCAGGACAGGGACTGCTGCTGTGGGCCAGTCCGGCCAAGCCATGCAAGGCTCTTACAGCAATCACACAGACATTACATCCCACTTAATGAACACACAGTTTTAGAATAACATCGTCTTTTGTTAAGAAACAATGAATTTGTTGCCATTTTGGTCAAACCTTGATAATAACGTTATGCTGAATATCTGTATAATTGACAGAAATATTGTAGTTTTATTGTTTTCTAAGGTCAGTTGAGTGTGGTGGCCATCTTGAATTAGGTGGTTGGCGAATAAAAGTTTGATCAGAACTTAACGTTTTTAGATTTGAGTTAATTCAGAGCTGGAACATTGAGAGCCTGAGCATCAGGGCTCAAACAGAGTAGACAGGGTGTACAGGGGTTTTATTTATGGTTTCTGTTGCTCTTCACTTTTCTACTGAATCATCCAAGGAAGCAACACAAATATTGAATTTGACAGGGCAAGGGATCTTATTTTCATCATTACTTTATTTCTATAATCTAAAATAATTGTTCAGGTTATTTAGGTAAATCGTTTTTTACTAGCATTTTGGGTGTGTGCTTTACAAGCAAAACATTTAAAACCAATGAGGGTTAATCATTGTATAATGTGTAAAAACAATAATTGTAGTAAAAGGTTGCTTTAATCCCTGACGAGTAGCTTTGCTTGACATTAACAGTAATCTGCAGAAGATTGATAATGTGATCTTTTTTTCTTTTTAAATTAACTAGAATGCTGACGGAAGGTGCTTTCCTTTAGTAACGAGGAAATAAATCTTTTGATTTTAGACTAGAAATAGAAAATTGACTCATGTACAATTCACATAACCTGACTAAATAAAGGTTTTTGTGTTAGCACTTTAATATCCTATTCAAAAACATTATTTTCTTTTAGCATTTTGACTGACTGGTTTATCCTGTTGACCTTTGCAGAGTTCTACGATTTCATTTTGGACAGTCTGTTTTTAGACTTTGTTTATAAAAATGAAAGGTCTTCATCTTTCTGTTTAGCCATCTGTTAATTAGGCTTCCTGCTATTTTTAGTCTCAACCATCATTTCATCTGTAAAGTAGAAAGGATCACTTGTCTGAAGCAGCAGGACTTCACTTTGTTAGTTTAGTTTTAAAAACTTCTGTGTAATTTATTATCTATCATCTCCACAAGTCAATGCTTTATCAGGTGTAAAGTATGTATTAAGTATCACATTTTAAGTACTTAAAAGTAGTTGAGTATAGTGGTTCTTTAAGTTCTCTTTAGCTCATTAGTATGCGAATCAGTAGCGGGCATGTGAAAAGTAGATATTGTTCTGCTTGTTTTGTACACATGAACATACTTTTAACTGTTTTGTTTCTATTTCATAAAAAAGTGTAGATCTTTCTTCTTTAAAGCATTTCTCAAATTCAGCATTTCTTGCTTAAAAGTAGAGCTTCCTAATATGTTTAATGTTGAATGTTGCATTACCAAAAATTAATTCCAGGTGTCTTTTTGCTGATACAGCTTTCTGGCTTTGAAGAATACTGGTCCTTTGTGTGACACCTGCGTTGTTCAGAGGTTGTTACTGTATAAATCTGTACTTCATATTGTCACAGACATATATATCTATTTAATGAGATTTTTTTTCTAATACTAAGGCCTTGTCAAGACTTAAACACAGTTTTTTCTTTTTTTTTTGTCATTTCTAAAATTGTTCCTGCAATCATGGCACCATTTGTATAAATGTCTTAATCCACACTGAAACATGGAAAATGACCCACAACGCTGTAGTAACTATGCCAGGCCTGTATGTGGTGGTGCTATAATGCTGCTATGAAAATACACTAAAAAATGAAACAAAAGATGGACATACAAATAAACACAACACGAGTTAGATCCCCAGTTTGGACCTGGGTTCTTTTTGTGTGGAGTTTGCATGTTCCTCCTGGGTTTGCATGAGTTTGTTATGGGAGTATTCCAGTTTCCTCCCACAGTCTTAAAACATGCATGCCAGGTTACCTTCAGGCCTAGGCCTCTCCTGCAAAGGAGATCAGTGATCTCAATGGGATTGGCCTGGTTAAATAAAAAGGTTAATATAAAAAAAGTGGACTCCCTGAGGTCGTAGGTTAGAATGGAGTTGGAGCTCTGACATCACTGTATTCAAAAGGTTGTGTTTTATCTGTCTACACAAAAATGCAAGGGTGGCATTTGAAGATTTTTTTCCACACTGAAACCTTTCAAAAAATTTAGGGGTCCCTAAAATGCCATTTCTGTGTGAACACAATGCTGAAACGATAAACATTTTTTTTTTTTTTTTAACCAAACTATGATCGGTAGAAATCTGTCAAAAAATCACTAAGCTGCTCTTTTTACTGAGTTTTGCCACAAGACATGGTAGTTAAAATATTACGGCCTGTGATTTACTACAGTCCAAGGTTTCGTTTACAATATTTATATTGAACACATTGACATCGCAATGTAATGATTGCTTCATGATTTTTTTACATCTATGTTTTGCTGCCCTACTTACAGTAGAATGAGTATGACAGGCGCACATGCAAAAAAAAAAACAAGGTTTGTTCACCCTAAAACATCTCCTTGTTGGATGTGTTTCTTTTTTTTGGTATATTCTATTTTATAATTTTTTTGTTCTGTTCAAAGTAACAATGGTTGCTTGAGGTCAGAGTTGATGCGCATGAGTAACATTCAAACAGGAGCGATTGTGCACTTTTGGACGTTACGCTCTAGCAGCAGGAGAAGTGTAAAGTCTGCTCGTGTCTGCTGATGAGGGCACAAGGTTTGCTGCGTAGTCAAAACCTGATTGAGTCTGAGGGTCATTTTTAAAGTAAGACCATACACACAATTACTTGCCCATTTGGCACAGAATCAATCCTCTTTTATGTGTGATGTGTTTATATAGCTTAGTGGTGAGAATTTTATTTTTTTGGACGCATTGGGATATGTTCTGGTTATTGGAAAGGGATTGGACAGAATTGAGGGCATTGGGGATTGGCACATGTGACCCCCTGAAGCAGAGCTCTGCTGTAGGACTCAGGTTCTTTAGCTTGTTCCAAAATCTGATTGAAAACATTGATCTTGATTTGCGTTCAGAATAAAACTCACCGGGTTTCGGTATGAAACTGAGATGGTAAACATTTATCTAAGGTTTAGGACTTTTTGTGATGAAATCATTATTTTCCATTGTGGTGCTAACATCGTAAAGCAGACATTTCCTCTATCTTTGTTCCTTTTTTTCTAATAATACCCAGTATAATAATTACACTTCTGTCTATGAATTGGAGCATCTAGGTTTTGACAATTAATTTAAAGTGATTAAAATTTGCTAGCTTCCTCCCTTCATCAAGCGTTGCACAAGCGCCAGCGCACGCTCAAATTCACTAACAGATAGCACAGCTGCTCCATGGCCACGGGCAGACAGGCTGCTACATCAACTGCTCCATGGGCAGCAAGAGCAAGATGGCATGTAGGCAAGTTTTTTTTAATTTCCTTATTTTATTTTATTTTATTTTTTCAAACATCCTGTGCTGATGAGTAAAATCTACCACGGAAGACTGTCAACCACTTTTTAATTTTAGACTATTTTCATGCTTTGTGGATAAAACGATCAACGCTGGTCAGGGAATTAAACTTAATGCTGACGGGGAGAAAATCTCCTAATTAGGACTTGATCGCACTATTTCTTTAGAGGGTTGTATTGTGTGTTTTGAGGAGTGTGAGCATATATGCGTGAGTGTGTTCTGGGACCTTGTCAGCGGACCAAGCCACAAGGGCCCCTGTGGTAATGTGTGTATTAAATGATTAGTGTGTTAGTTAGCATAACGGCCCTTCAGCAGCGTTTAATCACTCTCAGGGGGTGGGCGTCCTCACTGGGGCGCTGGATGGAAGTGGTTAGGAGGGGATAAGGGGAGGGAAAATGGAGAGAGGCGGAGTAAAAGATTTAAACTAAGGAGACAGAGCTGCTGGTTGAATGAGTGAGTGAGTGGATGGTCTGTAGAGAGTTTGCAAAAAGGAGCGAGCATGACAGAGGGCAAGAATCCAACAAACATAATCCAGGAATTGCCACACACTCAGCAGAGAGAGAGATACAATCTTTACAAGTCCTGAAAGCCTTGTTAATGTCAGATTTCAGCTCATCATCTGGAACAAGTCCCATGAATAGCTATTAATAACAATGTAAAATGGATGTGGATAAAGGCAGGCCTGAGCTCAGCCCTGACAACGTTGTTGTTGATAATTGCGCTGTTGTCATCATGTTACTAAGAGAGGAGGAGTCACCTGGAGCCGGCGGTTAATAAATCTGGTTAACTAACACCTATCTATTGCTACAGTACAGAGGTTTACACGTCTGCCACATTTGTAACTGACTGACAGGCTGAAAGAAGGAATAGCTTGCACATTAAAACAAGCAGTGTAGCAGTGTTTTTCGTGGCTGCACAAAGGTGTTTTGGGTCTGTCCTCTTCCGCTGCAGCTGCAACATATGATCCAATTTGAGCTGCAGCTAAAAGAGTCATTAGCACCTTGCTACATGGGTGGGCTGCCCAGCGTCTCCTGACTTTGCATCTCGAATGATCATAAACATACTTGCGACTAAAATGAAAGTTTTTGTGTGTGTTTGTATTGCAGAAAGAACTCGACGCCACCGCCACACAGCTTGCCAACAGACAGGACGAGAGTGAACAGTCAAGGAAGAAACTAATTGACCTGAGCCGCGAGTTCAAGAAAACTACACCAGAGGTGAGACGACGGAAATTTACAGACAAGACAAAAAAAGTGTCACTGCATATCTTGCTCGTCTTTTGACAGTAAGAATTTGCCTGTCTGCTTTCTTCATGAACGTAGCTGTGATTATTTACTGAGAGAGGAGGAGACAGAGCAGGGATGCGGGCACGGCTCCCAAAAATAGTCTCTCCATTAGTTTCCCTGAAATCCTAAAGAGACAAAACAGAAAACCCCTCAGGAGTTTGTATTATCTGACCTAGTTTTTTTATGTGAGCAGAAAGTGTGGTCTCTGAGTGTGTAAGGGAGAAAGATAGAGGCAGGGCTGAGCAGGAGTGGGAGAAAAGAGGGGAGGGGCGGGGAAGTGTGACAACACTACTAAGTGGAATCAGGAGGGACTTCTGTCCTGTTCCTGTGTTCCCATCTCTCCTCTTGGGAATATTTGTTTCATCTCGGTTACCAAGGCAACACATTTCAAACCTCACGGTGAAAACAAAGTATTGTTGTGTTATTATTGGTAATGTCACCACTGTGAATTATTGATGGGGGCATGAATTATGGATAAGCGGTGTAGACGGTGGGTAGAAAATTATCAACTCGATGAAGTTGACAGTAGGCCTGTTATAGTTGCCACAGGACGGGGACTGTGACAATTGACTTCGGCGTGTGGCCTTCCCGGTGTAGAGGAATACGCAACCTGCACTTCACCCTACACGTTCACCTCTAATCTCATTTCTAAGCATAAGCAGCACTCTCTGAGGGAGGAGAGAGATCCACACATAGAGGCACACAAAGAAACATCCAGAGTAGCAAAGGCACTAAAACACATAGGCAGATCGCCTAGATCACAGAACAGGACACACACATTCATCAGTGTAACAAGGCTGTGATTTAGGAAGGCTCCTCTGGCGTCTGTGTGGCCCCTGGCATCTCCCTGGTATGTGGAGGAGGAATCTGAGCCAGGCGAGACGAGCGACAGGATTCATTACAGGGCTGTAACAGGCTCAATAGGATTCGGCACTAAAACTCTGGGCGGTTGGAAGTAGAGAAGCATCAGAGCTGCCTAGCAAAAAGGCTGCTTCATAACACGCAATGGCCTGCGCTTGATTAAAAACGCCCCGGTCGTCTTGTGTGTGTTTGTAGAGTTGTATCCCCCCCCTTTCTTCATGCTCTTGGCTCTGTGTGTGGTTGACCAGCCCGTAGAGGGGGCTGTCAGCTCTCTGTGGTCCGCACCAGTCAACAGAGATCACAGTCACATCAGATCAGACTGCATTAAGCTGAGCGGGAGTCCGTCTCTGATCCATTATTCAACAACCAGGAGACCGGCCCACGTTGACTATGTCTAGTCTGCTGAGCTGTACTCGGCGTGAACTGCACTCACAGCCTGCATAATAACACACACGTACACTCACACAGCAGCTTTTGTAGCGTTTTGAAAGTAGTGCAAAGAAATGCAGCGTGAAAACAAAGTTTTTATAATTTATCAGGACTGACACGCTGATTTTTTTCTCTCTCTCAAAACTTCATTTCACTGCGCTTCCTAAATTACCTAAATTATTAAATTCGCTTTTAATTTTCTTTTAGTTAAGACTGTTTTCCTACAGCACCATAAAGGGAAAGGGTGGGAATGATTACAAAATGCCCCAAAGACTGCTGACCAGAGGCAGTGGTAGTAAAATAACTTTGTGTGCATGTGTGTGTGCACGTGCATACACACATTTGTGCTTAGCTGCAGGGCAGACAGACAGCGAATGGGAGTTCCTTACTCCCTGGAGGATTCCTCGGGCTGGCCTGTCTGCTGTCTGCCGGCAGCTTACACACCAGCCATCCATCTCCTGCTGCCTGGGCCCCTCAACACACACAAGCGTGCACACACACACACATAGATTGACCATGGTGTCTGTGTGCATTGTTATGTTATATGGTCATAAATCTTTGGAAGTGGAGGGGCCAGGGGGAGGAGTGCCGGTGAGTGGACCACAGAGCTCCAGTGTCCAGCAGGAGTAGCTTGCTGGTGCTGTTATGTTATGGTATTAGAATGTATATGGTGCTGCTCCTTTCCTCAGGTTCATATCCTGCCTCAAATTTCAAAACAACAAAAATGCAAGCTCAATTGCTTATAATTTCACTAACTTGCTACTGAAATTCAGGAATAGCAACACAACTTTGGGTTCTTGCTGCAGACACTTTAGCACAGGTGTCAAACTCCAGTCCTTTTAAGGCTACTATCCAGCATGTTTTCTTGTTTCCCTGCTCAAACACTGATTTGCATAAATGGATGATTAACAGGCTTCTACAGAATTTGAAGAGGTAATTGAATCACTGAATCAGGTGTGTTGGAGCAGAGAAATAAGGAAAACATGCAGGATCGCGGACCTCGTGGACCTGAGTTTGACACCCCTGCTTTAAAGCTATGATAGCTGTCCAAAAATTCATTTTTCAGATATTCCTCACTTTTGTTTACATCTAAATCCAGTTATTGGTTAAGAGAAGTTACGGAAATTTTCCCATTAGAATTCAGAATATCTTGGCACAGCTCATTTGCAGATGATTTTCACCCCAAGTTTTGCTTCAACGCTCAATTTCCTTCCCCAAAATGATTCTAGTTCTGTGGATTTTTGTCTTTCAGATTTTAATTGCAGTTCCTTTTCAGAAGACGACATAAGAATTTTACTTTTTCCCTTTTCACATGGTGCCTCTGATCACATTGTTCTCCCTGTTACTCTGTTTACATGCAGGGATTTTTTTACCGGCTCAAAATCAGTCGTGAAACGAGACTGTCTTAAGAGTAATCATCTATGTTTGAATGTGAACAAATGACTCGTAATTGTTGGCAAGAAAACTTGACTTTGCTGATTTCACTTATTTACTACAAACGATCTGGTATACTTTTTGTAGTGAATGACGTGTATTAGTGGCTATTTTTGTCATAGATGATACACAAGGTCATAGCCAAAAGAAAAAGATGAGACACATACAAAATCAAAATAAAAAAATATGAAAAACTATATTTTTTATAGCTAATTTTTTTTAAAGGTACACATTGCAGTGTCATGTAGACAATCAAAAGGGAAATTCATAAAGTAACAAAACAAAATCTGCAAACTTTTTTTTCTCACATGTATGGTTAACGTGTACCGAAAAAAAATTTTAATTAAAAATTTATAAGCAAAATTTGTGAACAGCTGCCAACTACCCCTGTGTTTGTTTACCTACAAAAACAGCCGAAGTGACGGAAAATAGGTCAGCATTGGGGACGTCTATGAAAGAGCTGTTTGGGATTAGGAAGTCTAACAATTTTGATGTATTGGTATACAGTCATGCTCAGATTTGTCAAGAAAAGTATGCAGATAAAATACAATAGATTACTCACCAGTTTAGAAGTTTGACAGAAGCTGTGTGTGTTTGAATGCCGAGCTCTGTCTTTATGGGGCTCCATCGCGCTGCTGGATCCCTCCATTTATCTTTGACGGTTGTCTTACTACTTCTTTTTTCACATTTAGCAAAAGATTTAGTCTTTCCACTTAAACATCATCTTTGAGATTCTACATTTGTCTGAATCCACTAAATCTTTGTAGCCATGCAGACTACAGCCAGCCTAATGTAGACTAATCACATGGTTTTCAGCGAATTTGATCAGGCGCTTTGTTTATATACCTGCATTTCAGAATTGCAATATATATTATCTATATGCCCAGGAGTAAATTCTTTCAAACTGTACCATTTTTATATGGTTCAGGTTAAGCTTTTCATGTTTGATTTTATAGTTAAAGCACCTGTAACCCCATAAGGCTATTGAAATGACATGTCTGATCACAAAAGTCTTTAAATCTATGTGTTGTACTTGTACTTGAGTCTAACAATTTTTTTAAGCAAATAAGGGTAAAAACAATATTATTCCAAATTACATTTGCACATGTAATGTTATAAGTACAAGGAAATTTACCTTTGAGTTAAAAAAAGAATATAATCTCAGTCTAATGCAAACTTCATAACAGTCACTTATCTGGTGGTTTTGTTTGAAAGGTTTCTGTGAAAGGCGACCCTGAGCCGTAGAGGGTGGGGCTAAGGGTGCGGGTCATTATTCAGAACAAGGCAATATTGAATTGGCCCCAGACAAACAGCCTCACCGACCCCTAATGAGGTAACAATGAAGTGGGGTCACAGACTCATGACCTGTCCTAAGCCCCAGACAAGAGGCCTGTCTGGACCAGCCTTAGATTAGTCCAGCCCCAGACGCTGGTCACAGGTCAGCTTGCTCCCCACCACTTCATCACCCAGTCTTTTCAGAGGTGGCTTCTAAAATGCACCGAGTCTCCTGAGCACACATCTGTTGTTGCCCTACTTATCGTCTTCATTAAGCCGTTTGGTGTATGCGTTTGTGTCCACAGACTGCGTAAATCAAATGTTTTTGTACAGAACATCTTATTCCGCTGTGCTTTGTACCGTACGTTCCAGTTCAGTCTGTCAGGATCCAGGCCTGGCTAACAGCACAGCAATTTGCATGTTCCCCTGATACATACTCGGCTGGCTATCTAATCTAGAACTGCTGACTCGTACTGGAAAGTCATGCAATGGGACTCGGAGGATGAAAAGCATTTGCTTTGTAGTAAAAACCTGGTGTGCCGCTAATGCAATTTGCATTAACTGTAAGGCTCTATCTGTGACTCCTTCCCTCACTGACTCACACGCACTCGTGATGCCTCTGGGTGGCCCAGGTGGTACTGCACCTGTTCTTATGAGAAACCCAGTCCGGCAGAGCACCCCAGGGCACAAACCTGGCCTCCTCTCATACTCATCACACACACATCACTTTATTTTTATTGGCAGAATCAAGAATGTCTGCTAACTCGTTTGCAGTTGTTGGTGCTTTTCAATGTTTGTGTGATATAAGTGAGCTGTAACTACATCTGTATGTTCTCTCTGTAAGCTTCTTTATACAGTATCTACTGCTGTTTTAGAAATACAAATGTTATCTCCAATTTTATACTAACAGCTTCATTTTGTTCCCCTTTTAGGATTTACGGAAACAGGTTGCTCCTCTGCTCAAAAGCTTCCAAGGAGAGGTGAGTGGGATATTTAGAAAAGTTATATTGTCTATTAGCTATTCATGCCTTTACGCAGTATTTAAATAATGCACTTTGTTTTTTTTATGAAAACCTTGGTTGACATTGAAAGAATGGCTTTGTTTCCACTCTTGGTGTTCTTCATTCTTTTTTCTTTCATCTTTCCTCTTCACCATCTCCTGGTTTGTTTGTTTTTCTCTTCCTCCTATCTCATTTCTCCTTTTTCTTCTCCTCCTTTGCTTTGCTCTGCTCTGCTCTTGATTTTCTGTCCTATTCATGAAGTGCTGTAGCCTGAGGGTGTGTTTAAATTGCATCCTGAGAAGGGGGGAAAAAGTCGCCACTAAATCCTAGCTCTGGCCAGTCGCAACTCACCAACAGCTATTTCCTCAGACTTTGTATGTTTGCATTATTTAGTCATGTTATCTTTATTTCTCCCTTTTGTTGATTTGGTGAAGCAAGTTTTATTTTGTTGTTGTATTGTTTGCCTTAAGTTTTAATATATCCAGATCAATAAGAGGTGACTCATGCGTGCATGTGCTGTATTATACACCTAATATTCCCCTCTATCCCCTCCTCCATCATTCTGGCCTAATTCCATCGTGGCTCCTCCTTTTTCTCAGCCATGCATTTCTAGTTCACTCCCATATGCGAAAGTCAGAGGGTAGGAGTGGAAGCGGATGGTTAAGACTGGGGCTTTATTTGGGGTTGGAGTGGGTGGATGGATTTGTGCCGACGCACGCACGCACACACACACACACGCATTCATTCAAGCAAAATCATCTCAATAGATTGTGACAAGGGCTGTTTTCCTACTGGCCATAGACTATTACAGTTTAACACTGGGTTAGTTTCCATATTCTTGCGTTAGAGCAACAAACACAGCCAGTGGTTACATAAAAACGCTGTAATTTATAGTGGTTTCACCATGTTCTGATGGTGACGATCCACAGTCTATTTAGAGAATAGAAACGGCAGCAGTATAATTGGGGCTTTGTCAGCTGTTTCCACCATCTTTATGTTGACACACCTTGACAGTGCACACACCACAACACGCTGAGACGCGCAGTGGGTGGCCGCGGAACCGAGCAAGACATTATCTTATGATTATTGAGATAATACTGTACACCCGCGCCAGTCTCAGAGCAGCCCATCAATCAGGCGACTATTCAACTCGATTGCGTGCCACAACATGAGTCGTTCTAAGAATGTGTAATTTTAGCTTGTCTTTGTTTGTTTAGCCCTCAATCCTTTGATCAGGGACAAGACAGCACCGAAAAACTAAAGGGGGTCTTCTCAGAGTCCCACAGTAAGTCATCTCTAAGCGTTAACCCCCCCACCACCACCACCACCACCACCACACACAGACACACACACCCCAGAGCTGAAATCATAACTAAACAAAGACCACAGAGCAAAATTAAAAGAAAAAAAAGAAAATAGATTTTGGCCTTAGAACTTGGAGGCCTCGACACTTTGTTTAATCTTTGTCATTGAAAGGTGGATGCCCTCAGGTCATTATTATTACCAATAACAGTACAGTTTCCACAAGGCCTCGGTTTGGTAAAAGGGTTACTTGTCTGTGTGTGTGCGTGTGTGTGTATTGCGTGCTCAGTGTTTCTTGTTGGTCCATCGATCAGATAAGCTTTTCCATTATCCAAGGCTTCAGTCTCTGCTTCCCATAGCTTCCCCTTATCAGACTCCACTGGGGCCACACACACACACACACACACACACACACACACACACACACACACACACTTGCGGGTCAGCGTGATGCCCTTCACACACTGTGGGTTAGATAGGGGAGCAAGGCAATGCTGAGTGATGGTGCCACAAGGTGCTGACGTATGTATGTATGTTTGTGTGTGGATGTGTCAGGGATACCTTTTGCAATTGTAAGCATTTCTCATCAGTAACCTACTGATACTGGTGAGGTTTCATTTGTGTCACTTCATTTGTTGTGCTTGCTCTGTGTGTGTGTTTGTGTCTAGAGGGGGTTGATGGGGGCAGGGGAGCATGTAATAGCAGATGTCATTGGCATTGGTTGAACAAGCTGCAGTTCGGAACAGCAGGGTTGTATTTGCAAATCCTGGGTGGTCTTCTAATGGCTCTGGTCCTGCAGTTAACCTGCTTTTAACTGTAGGGTGTGTCCTACATTAAATGTCTATTTCCTGCCTCCCATGTTGCGCTATATAAAGCTGCTGTACCACTGACCTTGGCCCAGTCATCGTACAGTCATACAGCTGGTTTCCTTCACTGCCATCAGCAGATCTTTTATTTTTTTCTGTTAATAGTTTCTGCGCGCTTCTTATCATAAGGTCATGTTGTAATACTCAGAAACTCTGATCAGATTTTTCTGTACACACATGTTCAGTGTTGGTATTTAATCTTCCATTGATGGCCTTGTGTCAAAGCATCCTGCTGATACACAATCACGCAACACTTTAAAGGAAAAAAAAAATCACAAAGTACACGATGCAGCACGTTTTGAACCGAGATGTATGAGTAGAGTCGTGTCTTTATTTGTGTGAGCGAGAAAGAAAGAGAATGAAATGGTTGTGTGACAGAAAAACATGTGAGAAACACTGACACCGAAAAAGATTCAGGGAGAGGGGGAAATGGGAATGAGTCAGAGCATGCAAGTGACAAGATATAGACTGGGAGAAAGACACAGAAATAAAAAAGGGGGGAGGAGGTGCTGGCACCAGCCTACTCAGGACCAGATGTTTTGCGGCTAAAAAACTTGAGTGAATCAAAGCCATGTGAAGAGATTTATTAGGTTCCCATAGGAGCCCAGGCAGTATTACATGTAGCCTGTTCTGTTTACAGTGGCAGGAACCCCTAAACCACCCATCAACTCCACTACTGGCTTGGCTGGGAATGTGAAGACTTTATATTTGGACTTATATAGGCTTTTGTCTCATATTCTTTTTTTCAAGTTGTGAATATGCTGGAGGAGTTGGAAGCGAATCACAAGGCTGTTTAGTCTGAGTGCCTGAGCCAGCGTAGTCGGCTGTAGCTCTGCCCGGTACAGTAGCACCATCTGAATGTCTTTATTTGGCATCTGCTTCCCTCAATTTAGACATGATTTCAGATGTGTTTCCTCTACTGTGTTTGATTCTCATATTGAAGCGTGCCCACAGAGACTGTAGTGGAGCTCATTGCCTCGTATTGCAACATTGACAACAGTGTTACAAGTTTCTCTGTCCAATTCTCGTATTTAATCTTTTATGGATTCAACCTAATACTGTCCATTTCAATACTATCGGTGATGGAGCGCATGCCGTGCCCTCTTGTGTTAATGGCTACATCAGTAATGGATCCGCACTGTATTGCTACTAAAAGCTGACTGAATAATCTGCCCCTGCTGTGGCTGGAAAGACTGAGCCAGCTGTTTAATGATGTCAGCGTGCTGGAGGGGAAACGAACACAGACTTTTTTTTTTCTTTTACTTTTTTTTACACACACACACACACACATTGACTGACGGACTTGGGCGCACTTAGTCGAGGACAGACAGACAGACGCACACTGGTGCAGGGCAAACGAAACGTGTCCGTCAGCAGCTGAACAGCTGAACTGGCTTCACGAAAAGGAAACGCCAAAGCAGCCACTGCTAAGACAGCCGTGATTGCTGGCAACATACCAATGCATAGTGAGGATAGACAGATATGTCGACTACTCTTACTGTGAATTTAACAGGCCTTCCTCTAACCCTCAGATCAGAGGTGCTGCAACTGATAATTATTAACCGTTACATTTGTTTTTTTCTTCTTTCAGATTGATGCCTTGAGTAAAAGAAGTAAAGAAGCAGAGGCCGCCTTCTTGAACGTGTACAAAAAAATAATTGATGTCCCAGGTAAGAAGACTTTTCAGCCAAATCCTATTTCCTAGTGTTCCCAAAGAAAGTTCATTGGCCTTTAATTTGCTTGCTAAGTATCATTGTTAAAAACGAAATCAAACATCTGTTTTCAGAATACATCAAAATGAACATTTAAATAGATTTTGTGCCAACAAAATATAAATAAAATGAAATACAACTATATTGTCACTATTCTTTGTAAAGATACCAAACGTAATACACCAAAACACATCACCCTAAGCACTAAAAATCTTTTATGGCAGTAAAAATACATTTAACAGACAAAATACTTTTATGAGGGTGTTTTTGTAAACACAACTCACACCTCCTTGTTTTGAAGTGTGCCAACTATAAATCTGCTTTAAGGACTAGAAAACCCTGCCCCTCTACTTTGGTTTTATACAACAAAAAGAACTGGAAACCCCTTCCTCTGTGGCTTGAAGCCACAAAACATGGGGGCAACAAAGTAATTGGATTATGTAAGCTGTTCATATTGTAGGTTCATGTAAAAGAAAGCATAAAAATAATCTGTTTCTCATGAACCTAAAGTTCAAACCAGAAGATGAATAGACTGTCAATTATAAAAAAAACAATTGCTCCAACAGCAGTTTCTCTTGTCCTGCCTCATTGTTAATTTGCTTGTGTGACATCCTAATGTCTCCCCATAAAATCACAGCCCACTGGAGTAGCTTTTACTTGGTCCTTACAAAAGATGTAGGTGATGTAGATAGTGTTATGGCCAGGATTGGTTGAGACAAAGTGCACACATAATCAGGCAAAGGAGACGTTCCAGGGACCACTTTGTGCTGCTGGTTGGAGATTTTTTAGTGTTATAGAAAAGCAGGAGGAGCCCTGTATGCAGGAAAAGTACTGAGTTCATCTATAGCGTAAGGAGGTCATCATATTCCCACATGGATAGACCTACAGTAATATCTTTGGATTGTACTGCTCCCAATAAGTCAGCTTCAGTACTGACGGGGCTATTCTTAACTTGTAGCGAGACAATGATGTAATGCCCGATGCACACATGCACAGAGACACAAACCAGTCTGACTAATGCAGCAGTCTTGAAAGAGGAAACAGTGTGTTTTCTTCTGTCTTCTGTCAGCTGAAGGTCTGGAAATTCGGGCCCAGTGTGCTCTGCTTTAGATTAAAGGTGCCTGGTGAGAGCGTTCGGCACCAGTGGCCCACAAGTCAAACTGTTTTTAACAGGCTGCACAGTTGATTTGAAGGGGGAGAAGGAGGTTTGTGAAGGACAAAGGTTTGATAAGAGGGAGAGAAAGTTAATTTTCAAGGACGGCAAAGCCGATAGGAGTCTATATCCAGGGCAAACAGTTAAGTTCCTTAGTATTTGTTCGCGTGTGTTTGAGCCTTTGTCAATGAGCATACCTGTTTGTGTGAAGTTGCGTGTGTGTGCGTCACCTTGACGGTACAAAATCAGCATGAAATTCTCCAGTCGTTCTCTGCTGATCTCTCATTAGCATAGTTAAGATATCTAACTGCGTAAGACACACACACACACACACACACAGCTCCTACCCCCAGCTGTAAGCTGTCAGTTCCTCTTATCTATACAACACACACACTTAAACACACACACATGCATAAACTGCTCTTTTAGTTGGCACGCTGATGAGCATTGCCTGCGTCTCTTGGCTGCCTGTCACCAGTCTGCCACCCATGAGCACCAATCAGATGTGATTGGCCTGACTGACAGGGCTCTCTTCATCACACTGACGGTTAACCCCGCTGCGTGTTTTCCAGAGTTGTTGCTAAAATGCCTCTAGAAAGTTGCCTTTTTTACTTGTGTCTCCATTTCTCTAATCTCTTATTTACCTCTTTCACTGCCTGGTTTTACAGCCTCACTTTGTCCAACTGTCTGCTCTTATGTTTCTCTTTTTTCTCGCTTTCAAGCTGCATCATAGTGAACACTTTCAACTGATCACAGCTCGGTAATCTCTCTTGTTAATGTGTCTCATCTGTGTTCCCGTTTATCTGCCTCTGCTGGTATCTGTTATACAGCTCTCCTGCTGCGTCAGCATTAGCCCCTCCGGGATGAAACCGGTGTTTATCTCAAAACTCAACAATAGTTTTGTGATACAAAAGTTGATAGTGTATCATTTAATACACTTCATGGAAGAGGTTTTGTCTGCACCGGAGTTATCTTTTACAATGACAGTAGACCTTGACTGATCTTAATTTGGTTTTTAGTGTTTGGTATTTTAGTTTTATTGAGCTTATAACAATATAATTGATGCCTAAGCATCTCTTGATGAAATGCATATTGCCTGCTGCCTTTCATGCTAGACAGTATGGCTGAATACCTTCCTATTTTCTGATGCATCTCAATAATTTAGGTAGAAAACTTTCTTATTGTTTTATTGAAATAAATTCCACTGATTTATAAGCTATTTTGCGAACAGACGGATAGGGTTACAGTTAATACCGGAACATTAAATTAAGGCAAAAACATTAACTCCCCGTGCTTTATGGTGGCTCACAATAATAAAGATTCAGCTACTCAGAAATATTAGGACATGATCAGAGTTTCATAAAAGTCAATATAGGTACAGTAAACCTAACTGGAAATTAAATTATTATGAAAAATAAAATTTGGAGATTTGTATTTTTTCTGAGTTTCTTCAAACACAGTTTCTTTTGATCATTTGGTAAAAAAACTGATGTAATTCTGTATCAGACGCGAGTTTTGATTTTACAGTCAAACATTTTTCTGTGAACAGTAAACAGTGAACATACCTTAAAAGGATTTTGGTAATTATAGTTAGCTTCTCGTTGGAATCAATCATTTTTCACAGTGAGATCAAAGGTTGGGGTCGGCTCCAAAACATTTGTCCTGAAGCAGTTAGATTCATTGCCTCTCGCTCAAGGACACTTCACCAGGATGAACGCCCGCTCTCATACGGCCTTGACTGTAGTTATTCCTAGCACACTAGGCCACCTCACTGCCCTTGCTTGTCTGATCTGCTTTGCAGTGTGTTAAACACGGTGTGTGTGTGTGTGTGTTTTCTCCCCCAGACCCTGTACCTGTGTTGGAGCTGGCTCAGCAGCTGCAGCTGAAGCTCCAGAGGATGCACGACATTGAGACAGAGAACACCAAGCTTCGAGAGACACTGGAGGACTACAACAAAGAGTTCGCAGAAGTTAAAAACCAAGGTCAGAGAGATATATGTGCTTGGGCAAACAATTAATGAAATTTCTCACTTTCAGTGTGCTATTGAGACAGCTCAAATAAATCTTAATAATTTCTTTTTGGGCATATTCTTGAATGGTAAAAACACACAAAAAATGTGTGATCCGTGGAGAGTTCTACAAAACAAGCCAGCTTCAGTTAAAAACAAGTTGTTTAAAGATTATAAAACGTAGTCATCAATGCCAGAAGCAATTCTGAAGCTGGAAATAAGATTAATGCAGGCAGACAATTGTAAAAGTCATGTGGCCCACTCCTAATTTCAGCCATTTCTAACATTTTCTCTACAGATAGTCAGGATAACTATTAATTTAAGACTAAACAGAACCTCTGACTGTACAGGTTATGTGCACAGTGCAAGTTATCATGGCGAGCTCGCAAGTTTAAAGAAAGGCTTTTTTAAAAGTCCTTAGCCTTTTTCAAACATCACCTGTCAGGCCATGTCTCATAAGTCTTTATTTCTCAACACTGTCAAACATGAAAGATAAAGATGGATCTCTTGAATTTTCAACATTTTCATATTTCTCTCAAACTCATCTCAAACCCACCTGAACTGTTGACGTCTTTGACTCATCTGAAAAAATGTAGAGTTGTCGTTTGACACTTGCACGGGAGCCCTTCTCTGACAGAAAACATTTGAGACAAATGTCAAGGTCCATGCTGATGTTAAATAACTTTTGAGAAATTGTTTCAAAAGTCCCTGCCGCCATTTCAAAATGTAGTCCAGATTATATCATAAGCATGGTGGCAGATGCCAAGGTGGGTACAAAGCGAGGTGAACAACAAAATAATATGCATGACCAAGAATGTAGTTTTTGCAAACCGCAAACAACAACAAGTCATGATTTTTAAAAACAAAATTTACAGCTTAATTTACATACCCTTATTTCCCCTCAAAATTTTTGAAGTAGCTCATTGTTTGAAGAAAATAAATTGTAGGCAAGTAAAAGATGCAGAGTAAAAAAAATAGTTACTTATTATAAAGTGCACCATTAAGATCCTTTTTGCACATAATTACACAAAAACATTTTTAGTGCAAATATAACAACACAAGCGCTATACGTTATAAGAGTTAAGTCTATGTTTGACCATTCTTAATGACTCCATACATTTTTCAGAAACGCACAAAATATACAAAGTTTTACATTTTGAAACAGGTTTTAAAGAGGGGGGAAAAACACGAGGCGCTGATTCATGAATAAAAAACGACGATTTACCTCAGGTGGAAGAAGGATGGAAAAACTGACAAAGACGGAGAGATGAGTGTGAAGTGGTAATAAAAGTGGTGCAGCTTCAGTTGGAGCGGACTAGCGAGCGATGGAGTGAGCAGGGAATGTTTTGGAATCCCCCCCCCCTCCTTTTTTTTCCTCAGCGAGAGTTAATTGGAACAGCTCGATAGCGGCAGGGTTCCATTCTACCATTGATTTTCCTGTTCTCTCATCCTTTATCCCTCCTTCCCGCCTCAATAGATGGGGGATATTTAAACCCCCAAAACACACTCTGGAACTCCCACTCCTGTTAAACGAACACGC
>JAVKLF010000063.1:8043483-8064855 GCA_034783495.1 Millerichthys robustus | reverse complement strand
TAGTTAATGTATGGAAAAAAGTAAATAAAGAGTAAACTGATAAAAACCAAGGCTAAACAGAGGCAACATTTAAAAAGTTATTTATGATTGTAATTGTTCTGTACAAGCTACATAAAACTAAAACTACAATCTCTAAATACATTAACCAAAAAATGACCATTGCACACTTTGAAACTTGTGTAATTTTAAAATTACGTCATAAATATATACAGTATTTGTACTGTGATGTTAAAAGTGGTGGGGAAGTTGAAGGAGAAATCTAAACATCCGAGTCTAAAATGTTAAAACAAGAATGAATAGCTCAACAGTGCCACTGCATGTTGAGCAAATATTGAGCAATTGATCTGATTGCTGAAATGGCTTAATCACTCCTATCAAGTCCAAAAATGCTCTTCAAGTGTCCCTCCCCAGGAGGGGCCCCAGGAAACGTAAAAACAATTAAGCTAATTGCCTAAGATGTGGGCAGCCATATTATCTCAGCTAACATCTGATGCGGGGTTCTTTTCTCCTTCCCTGGCTTGTTATTTGATCCGAGTGTGATAGAAACCAGTTCATGATATCTGTAGCCTGTATTACCTCAGTCAGTAAATATATTCTCAAACTGTGAAGTTATAGAGTAAATATTTGTGTGATTTCTAACAGACATAAAATGAATAAACTCGGTACACCGGAAAAAAGTCTTCAAGATAACAGTATGAAGTCTGAATTCACGTGTTAGTGCCGTTGTGGTGCTGCACCATTTACATTATAACAGACTGACTAAAAGTCGATCCCTGTCAGAGGCCTGAACATAGAGAAAATGATCTTTTTTGTTATTTTATCAAAATCAATATTTTGATTAGAAGATTTTTTTATTATAAAAAGAACATTACGAACTTTAGATTTATCCATTTTAAGTCTTTTTGTTTACTTTCAGAAGGTGAATTAAAGCATTTTAGGCTTTCGGTTGAGGATCAATTGTCCAACTGTGTTTCCTGTACGTCAGAGTTTTATAGGCCTCTTCCTGTCTGCTGAGAGCTGACTTCCTGTGTCTGAGAGGGCTAGTAAATGGATGGCACCTCCTGATGCATTTTTTCCCCCAGCAAGGAGTGAGGGAAGGAGAGACGGGGAGAGACGGAGATGAAAGGATGAAGTAGAGGGCAGAAAAATAGAGATGACAGGAGAGACAGATTGGGGGAGAAGGGAGGGGGGGCATCAAAGGGTGTCATAAAGATGGTATTTGTGCTAGATTATTGATGTTTTTACACACAGCAGCAATTTCTCAGTGGAGCCCAACTTTTTATGTGCTAAGAATGAATCTATTTTATCCGTGTGGTTTTCTGTCTGCCCCCCTCCTCTTCTCTGACTCAGCCCTTTGCCCTCCCCTCCACCCACCCCTGGGTGCAGCTTGCCCCAGTGGCCAGACATTCCTGCCTAATAGGGCTGGTTAATGAGGAGTGGGTTGTGTTGGGGAGAATTTTAGTGGAGGGGAAAACTCGTCAGAAATGGTGGGAAAAAAACGGAGAAAAGTTGTGAACCTAAAGAGCAACAGAGTCACTATCTCTTTAACAGTGACTTTCTGCTTCCTGTTCTCTTTTTTTCTCACCTCTTTAGGAAACTCCAGGAGAGCCAGGACTCCATGTCCTCGAGGTTGAAAGAGGCTGAACACAAGGTCCAGTCCCTGCAGACAGGTACCAGCCGATCCACTTCAGTCAAATTCCAAACAAATGTGCTTATTACTAAAAAAAAAGTGAGGTGGGGTTAGCGATAAATCCAATAAAAACTTCACTTTAGGTTTGTAGGGTTTCTCATTTAAATGTTCAGACCTGTAAAAAGAAAACAAACGATTAGGTTAATCGGTTTCATCTGGAGTAGGTGAATGTGGTTGATGAGGTTAACAATGGTTTGGTAGTGTAAGCAAATAACTCCTCAATTCCTTTACACCCGTGGGAGGAAAGATAATAACACATACAAAGTGCAGTAACTGTAGAAATCATTTCTGAAAAATAATCCAAAATTTGGATTTGTCAAAAAGTTGTTCATGTTGAATGTGAGTCCAAGTCTTTGTTCGGAAGCTGACTTGTAGCAGATGAATGCACAGCTGACTTTTTCCTTTTTTTTTTCTTCATCTTTTTTTCAGCACTTGAAACAACTCAGGCTGAGCTCTTTGATTTGAAGACAAAGTATGATGAAGAATCTACAGCAAAGTATGTGTTTCGCTGATCTACATGCGTGCTTGTGGGTGACTTCTACCCTCTGACTCCTCCGTATTCTGTTCTTGACATAATCATCCTGTTTAGTGAATCCTTCTCCCTGGAAACCCCAACTACCACCACCACCTCCTCCCTGCTCTCTCTCCCTCCCTCTCTCTCGCTCACTCTTTCTCTCTCTCCCTAACAGCTGGAATGTCTCCCACAACGCTCAGCAGCCTCCAAATCCCAGCATTACCCACGCACTGTAAATACTGAACTGGATTCTAATGCATTCTGCAGCCTGGGCAATGCAGCAAAACTGTTTTTTTTTTCTGTTATGTAGTTTAGAGTTCTCTCTCTGTTTTATCTGAGGGATGACAGGGAGAGGAAGTTCACTTTGGGCTCCTGGTCCTAAAACCACACAGGTATTCTTACAAGTTCTGAAAGATGGGGTAGCTTCAGTTACTTGAGTCGTGTGCATGTATCATTATTGATTTTATGGTGGAGACCGGGATGAGAACAGAAGCTTTTCCATGTCTACACCCCACACTGTAAAGTGCCACTTTATGGCATTCATACTCCTCACTCCCTCAAGGGTCACGGTGGGAACCAGAATCAGTCGAGAGTCCGAACGTCTTCTGTAAAAAGCTGAAAACTTACAGCTCTGGGAGGGAAAGAAATGGAGAGATTTGATGGTGCTTCATTGATAATTGGTGCGCCGTAGTGAAACCTGAACTCTCGTGCTAAATACAGGGCTGTTAATAAAATGGTCAAGGGCGTCCTGCGTGCATGCACAAAGTACAGCTGGGTATCAGCTTGGCTTTTAAAACCTGCCCCTTCCAGTCTCGTTTACTCTGCCCCAGACTCGCTGTGTCTCTCCATTACCAGAGTTGTTAAATTGATTGGCTGTTAAAAACAGATCGATCCCTCTTCTGTCTTCCTCAGAATATTTTTTTTCTTCTTTTCTACCTCCCACGCTTTGTCTTTTATCTTCCACGTTGTGTGTTTGTGTTAGTGGAAAGGCCATAGGAAGATATTGCATGCCGTGTAGTGGCACTAATCAATAGTTATTTTTTCTTTTTTTTTATTAGAGGGCACTCCCTGTCATTCTGCTTCGTGACTATGTTACTCTTCTACTTTTTGAAACTTCCTTTTTTTCCCCCGTCTGTGTCCGTTCCTTTAATGTCAGGGGGGGGAATAAAAATTTGAAAAGACGCTCACAGTCGGCCCCCATTTGCTTACAGAAACTAATAAGCACATGCCCGCCCACATCCACACACACGCACTCACATACAAGTACACACGCTCGCTCACTCGTGAGCCTGAGGCAGTCAGGGTCCTTGACTATGTGGCGTGCTGTGATCTGAAATTTTAATGCAACGCTTTAAAGCGCACACAAACCCTCTCTAACCCTGCACCCTCCCAGTCCTTGGAGTCCTTCCGCCGTTTACTGCTTGGCTGAGCAAATCACCAGTGTTTGGCTGAACACAACTTTTAACCCTTTAACTGCGTACATTTTAGTGCGGCAAAAAATATAAACGCCATTCGAATCGTGGGCCTTTTCCTCTACAAAAACTCACACTCGCTGTAAACTTTGCAGTGAGGAGGAATTTTGTGTGACAAACCACCAACCGCCCTTGCCCTCCTCCATCCTCCTGCTGCATTTGGGTAACCTGCCTTGTAAAATGCACAGCGACACACCCTGTGAAATGTTTAGGTGTAGTGCCTAATGTGTGTGTGTGAGCGTCAGCGCGTCTTTGAGGGTGTAGTGTAACCCCCCGTCTGTGTCTGCGCTGCGAGGGTCTGCTTGGCCGTTTTTCATTCGTTTAGACCTTGTTAAAGATTAATGATATATTGATCTCTTGCCCCACAGGATGCTTTAAGTGTGTGTTAGTGAATGCGTGTGTGCAAGCTCCTCTTCATCTTTGTATGAATGTAAATTTATCTGTGCATAACCATTTTGATAACCATTTAATTGTAAACAATTAGTCAGCTGTGGATCCACCCCACTTTTGCCCCTGTGTCTGTCTTAAGTACCCTCAAAAAAATAAAATGGTGCAACACGTATACACACACAGACACTCACATCTAGCTGTTTTTTAAGCCTCCTTGAAATCCCCAAGGTAACACACTGTGAAAACGCAATGTGGTGAAAGCCACAGAAAGAAAAGGAATGGAGTGATGGAAGCTGGGAGGGGGCAAAAAAGCAAGCCAGGGGCTCGAGGCCTCAGTGAGGAACCGAGGGATAAGAGTGCGATAGAGGAGGGAAATGAAAAACTAAATCAGGGGGAATATCCTGCTGGCACCGGGGACAGAGGCCGAAGAAGAGCGAGCGAAAGATGAGAGACAGGAGGTGGAAGGAGAAAATAAGAGAGAGATGAAAAAGCAGGGGTAAAAAGTGGAGGACAGTGTGTTCGGGGGAGGGGGTGGGGGTGGATAGAGGCAGGCAGAGGGTGGAAAAGAAAAGGAGCAGTTGAGTGAGGAGCAGGAGATAAGAGATGAAAAGGCTAGTCTGAGATGGAGGAAGTACAGTAGGGGCTTAGAGGCTCTGGGTTTGTTTCAGAAGTCCTACGCTGATGTCACTGGGTGCATCCCTCGGCTTTCATGGCACAAAAGAAGTGTGTTTCTGTGGTGTGTTTTTTGTGTGCATTTGTCTACCTACTTTCTAGCGCCTCTATGTGGCTGTTAAGTAGAGTTTTTTGTGGGCAAAAGAACAAAACTGATGTCACCAAAGACCCCATCGCTCTGCATTGTTGAGTGTTGGATGCTTTGATTCCACTGGGTGCGTTGGCAGGCCGTGGACAGTTCCTGCCCTGCTCAGCGACTGACTGACTGACTGTCTGTATCAGGATATGCAGAAAATCCCTTCCCTGTGATCTGCTTTGGCCCTCAGCCTCTAGCTTTGCCTTTATAATTCCCAAATACAGCCAAATCCAAAGGTTATTTAAGAAGACTTTGTGCATCTGTACTTTGATTAAATGATCACATTTGGAGCGAGAGCAGCCCGCTGTATTTGGGTTGCATTACTACCCATAAACGCTCTCCATTACAAGCTTTTCTAGCTTGTTGGCTCCGTGACCTCACATTAGTGTGTGCGCGGGAGAGGGGGCTGAGTGCACACGTGGGTCCCGCACACCATATAGCTTAAGTCAGGATAAAAGCCGTTGAGGTAGTGTACTGTTCTGTTGCTTAAACACACACCAGATCCTTTTAACTACTAAGGAAAGGAGTAAAAGCGGCGAGTGAAAAGCTCTCCCGCCCACATCTGATTCCTTTCGCTGCATTGCCCATGGCACAACGTTGACCTAATATCAACCGTGTCTGTTTTGTTAAACACATTCAAATCAGTAGTACTTTAGCCTATGGGACATAACACTGTTTCGCATACTGTGACACACAAATACAAAGGCTGTGTGGGCTATTGGGTTCACTATCAAAAGACTGCAGTCAAATCAAAAAGTCCTAATGGACGCAGCAGCGCACATACAGTATGTGCTCACATCTTTGCACTCAGTGCTGCACATAATATTCTTGCCTGTATGTAATGTTTTAAATAAACACGCCTATATAAGCGGTATAACTGTATGTTATGTTTGAGCTTTAATAAATGTGTTTTTATCTGGGTACAAACACACACAGTGGTAATTACCAGAGTCAGATAAACCGTTTGTGATGCTGAACCAGAAACCTCTTGTGAAGATTAAAAAAAAAAATTCAGATGCTTTTTCATGGAGTTCTGTGAACAGGTTATGAACAAATATTTGTTGTGTGCAGCCCTTTGACTGACCTCAATTTGAAGAAATGGTTCAACAACACATTGTTGAGCTGGTCAGAGCAAGGGTGGAATTTTAAAGTTTTGTCTACTGGCCACATTGGCTGCTGGAGAGAATTTTTAAATGGCAGCTGATGCAAAACAACATAGATATCTGTGTAAACCATTATGTGATGCAAAACTGTTCACATTGTAAAGTTATATTGAATAACATTCTAATAAACTGCCAGTAATTTTATGAAACTGGAGTTTTTGCAATACATCAGCAGTTCCCTTTAGTCTTAACTCTGCTCAGACTAGCTGTTAGCTTGTCAATTCAGTCAGAATAAAACTCTGACGTAAGATATTAACGCTTTATAATTTTTCCACAGAACTCCACTTCAAAGATCTAAACGATCATTTTAACAGTTATTTGGGATTTGTGTTGGATTTTTCTTTAATTCCTTCGCGTTTGTTTCTGTTCGTCTTATTGTTTGTAGGGAAGTGGTAGATTTTCACATCAGTCATGGGAAATTTTTTTTCTTCTTCCAAATTCCAATAAGAGGTGGAATTATGATGACGTATTTTTGATGTCTGACCTTTAGCAAGTGAGAGGTGAACCTTGGCCTCCATCCAGACCATTAGTCAGACACAATCACATAGCTTCATAGCAGATTAGTCTGCTGTATTAGGACTTAGAGCTCTATTAATGTAATCCCTCTGTTTTAGTGTGGCCTGGGTTTTAGGGGCTTACATGTGCACACCCACACGCAAAGACACATTTAAATACATGTATGCACGCATGCAAGCTGTTTGGGTAATGGAGTTCACAATCAGTGGATTAAGGTAAAATTTAGACAGTAGCCTAATGGATGCTGCATTCTTTAAATGTATGCCCTCTGCACACAATTGTTCAGAGTACTTTTCTTTCTGGGAATTGTCCACTCATTTACCACTCTTTTTTTATAAGCTCAATTTGACTCTAAGTCACACGCGCTGTTATTTTCTTTAGATTAAAATGGTAAATGGCTTGTACTTATATAGCACTTCATCAAGTCCCTACAGACTTACCCATTCATGCACACATTCACACACTGACGCTGGTAAGCTACATTGTAGCCACAGCTGCCCTGGGGCAGGCTGACAGAGGTGAGGCTGCCATGCCCTCTGACCACCACCAGCAGGCAAGACAGGTGAAGCCCAAGGACACAATGACTGAGAAAGATGGGACAGGGAATCGAACCAGTAACCCACCGGTCACAACCACTCTTCCACAGCTGCCCTTTTAATAATAATTATCTTTTTCAGGGTCGATGAGATTGAGATGGTGATGACAGACCTGGAAAGAGCCAATCAGGTAACCCACTCAGTGCTAAACAGACTGTTTTTTTAAAATTAATCTCTAGTTCATTAACTGTCTAGATTTTGTCACCAAATGCCAAAACATTAAATCTGTCCATTCTTATTAGAGTAAATCTGACTCATTTGTGCCAAAACATTGACAAGTGTCTAAAATAAAATGTACGACCGAGTCACAACACAGCACTGTGCAGCACATTTCCTTAATGCTAAACATGGCTCTCGCTGCTTTTAGTTGACCTCACTCTGGCTGTCTTGCTGCAAAAAATATTCACCTGAGTACCAAATGTGCATTAATCTGTGTCTGAAAATAGTCCTGAACAAGCGCACCATTTGTTCTACTTTCAGTAACATTAATATCCAGCTGTTTAAAGGATTTATTAAGCTCTTTCTAAAAAAGAAAAAAGAAAGGAAGAAAAAGCATCCTGTTTTTTTCACTTGGTTAAACTTACCGAGACGTAATTGTTTTTCCAATAGTCTGCTTTTGTTTTTGGTTTATGTTTGTATACACAGAAGTAAGAAAATATGAACTATCAAACAGACTTGCTTACAGACCATCTGTAAAAATGTGCCCTACAGGAACATGTAATCACGTTACTCATCACCGTGAGGGTCAGTTTAACCCTGCGTACCCCTGCCCTCGCGTTGTTAAATATTCCTATACTATCTGTACTATCTGTTAATGTCATTGTTGTTAACTTTCATTGTTAGTCCAAGAGTATGATTTTGGTTAAAGGGGTAGCATAGGCATGTAATGTTAATATTAGCCCAAAGGTTAACGCTTCAACTATAATGCCACAAACACACTATTCACACTTCTGATCTGAGGTTTACACAGGGTGACAGTGTGGCCTCCAGCTCACTCAGACTTTTTATATGCTTTTATAGGAAGAAAATGGAAAATAGGGTGGTTTTTTTCCCCCTCTCGCGACTAGCACTTTAGTTCCCACCCAGTCAATAACAGCTCTCAATGTGGTTACAATTAGAAACGCTGTGAAATCGGCTCCCTGTAACTTCTAATGATGGGATGTTGGCCTGTGTTGCAGACGATTCTCCAAACAGAACATGGCCGTGTCATTTTAAATCTAAGGCATGGGCTATCATCCATGTTTCTGACAAATAATTTTCTATTTTTAATTCAAAAGATCTTCTTTCTGTTCTGTGTTATTTTTCTGTGTATTTGTTTTGTCTTGAAATAGTTCTTTTTGTAACCCCCATTCAACCACACAGTATAAAGGTGTAGGCACATTATGTAATGGAAAACCTTTTCTTTTAAACTTTATTACCCTTCTGCCCAACAATCATGTGGTGTCCTCTTTAAAACTGTCACAAACAGCTCAGTGATCATTTACCCAGACGTTCCACAAGCTGTATTTCAACCTAAAAATATATATCTTGGAAATTAGTTTCACTATGTGTGTTAGAAAAATGAAGACATGTTTAAATGGGGAAACAAATCTTAAACTATAAAGGGGTTCTCTAAACTTAATGCTAAATGAAGCTTTTCAGTTAATTTTTGGCTGAAAGTGTAAGAAACTTAGAAAGTTGAATCTAAGGATAAAGGACTTTGCTTTTGATTCTTGATGTTTTAACCTGTCACGATTACATGTTCTGGATTACTGAGAATTTACATCAATGTTTAACAACCCCCCACCCCCCAAAAACCAGCATCTTTGTATATGTTTACATGTGTTTGATTCCTTCCAGCGAGCAGAAGCAGCTCAGAGAGAGGCAGATTCCCTTAGAGAGCAGCTGTCCCTGAGTAACCAATCCCAGCTGCCCAGCAGTCCATCCAAGGCTGACCCCGACTCGGTAAAACATGCTTTACCCTTTGCTGCGACAACAGCCTTAGCAAACACAACAACAACACCCTCTGTTTCACAGACATAGAGCTAAAGTTAGATGTGGTAGTAGCAGAGAGTCATAGTCAGCACATGCTCCAAGCTCTGGGATGGAGGGACAGGGGTTTGGACCGATACAAGCTTCATTTTCACGTCACTTTATCTACTGATTTAAAAAATGAGAGTTGTCTGATATGGCATTTATCTATTTTATTTATTGTAAGCATTTTATAGATGGTCTTTTTGATCATGTAGTACTAAATGGGTGTATTTATCATTTATATTTAAATGGATCAACTTGGGCATTGTGTGGTTCCTCTTAGAGACAATAAAATTACGTATTTATGGAAGTTGGACTCCTGCATCACCAGTGATGGCTTTACCAATTTGGTAGAATATAATTGGTGTATAAATAACGTGGTTTATTAGACTTGTAAACCAAAGAGCAAATTAGCAGCAGAGTCAGACTGTTGGTGTGCCAAACTATTAACTTTTCTGCAGTGCGGAGTAGTTGTGATTTGTTATTTATTGGCATATTCATCTCAAGGAAAGGGGTGTGTATATATTAGGGAGATTTTGTGTGAATAGATAGCATAGTTTAGGTAAATAAATAAACCTAAGAACTTATCTGACCTGCAGGAGCAAGCAGCAGAGACGGCGTCCCACACAAGTCTGGAGGCGGAGCTCAGGGCCAAGGAAAGGGAGACCGCCCAGCTGGTGGAGGATGTCCAGAGACTGCAGGCCAGCCTGACCAAACTCCGAGAGACCACCAGCTCCCAGATTTCCCAGCTGGAGCAGCAGCTGAGCAGCAAGTCTGCAGTTCTGAAGGTACTAAAAAACATACAGCTCCATTTGTTTTGCTCTTCTAACTTAAGCAAAAAAAAAAAAAAAAAACTTACATGAATATTTGGATTCGTATTTATAATTCTCTAGATTTAATTCAATGAAATAGACCCATGTCATAAAACGTAACATCTTTTTAACTCTTTGTGAACTGCAGGAACTGGAGAAGAAACTGGAAAGTCAAGCTGACTATGAAGAGGTCAAGAAGGAGTTGAGGTGAGGCGTAAACGAGAGAGGAAGTTTTACACAGGTCTATTTATTAGATATGTTTAGGGTTTTTACCTATAATAAACTCAATGTATGTTTTAGTTTGAGATTTTATACATCAAAGTGCTCAAAGGATGGTGAAGCTTGTTTGTCTTTAGCTTTAAATGTCCTGTTTTTAAAGAGGCAGAATAGAGAAGAATGCTATATGATAAATGTGTTTTCATATGATATTACAACAGGTTTTATTTTTAATCTCCTCAGTATCCTCAAGACTATGGAGTTTGGAACTTCTGACTCAGTGCAGGTAATAGACTTGGAGCATTATGCTGTTGAGATAATACGGTACTGGTTAAGTTATTGACATAAAAAGTAAATATGAAGCCAGAGGAAAGATTAATGTACAAAAAACCATTTTAATCTCTTTTCCTCCTGTCCTCTTCACCAGGACTCTTCCAAACCCCTGGAGGTGCTGCTGCTGGAGAAGAATCGAGCTCTTCAATCAGAGAGTGCTGCTCTGCGCATCGCCAACACTGAGCTGAGTGGTAAGTCTGGCTAGATGACAAGTGCTATAGGGATTTGGGTTCTTCACAAAACTGTGAAACCCTGATCAGGAAAAATGGAAAAAGCTGAGATCAAAACTCATTGGTGGATGGAAAAAAAAGGGGTTTAGCTTCAGGTGAGGCTGAGCTGAGATGTAGATCTAGCATCAGGAAAATAAAAAACATGCACAGTGGCGTGCAAGTTTTAATTAAAGAAAAAAATTTAAGTGATGTGGTCAGAATTTTTACTTTACATTCCAATCAGCAGCACAATTTTTAGTCGGATTTAAGCATCATTAAAATCTCTGAAAAGAATGAAAAACAATTAGCTGGCTGCAAAAACTTCCTGTTTAGGGCTTTTTAAATTGATTGTTGACAGTTTTCCCCCACAGAAACAAAGTTTTTGATCGGAGTACCTAAAACAGTGGACGCCACTGCATGTTTTCAAACAAATTCATATTTTCTCTGAGAATACTTTACATTTTTTCAAGGAATATTTGTTGAACCAAACTTCAGTAACACCACTTCCATCTACAGACTTAAGGATTAAAAAATGCAGAAAGAATCTTGTGAATTGTTTATGCAGTGCTTGCTTGAGTCTCACATTTAACAGAATAAAGCATATTTGTTGTTAATACACCAGCAGGAGGTCAACCTGAAAGGTAAACTAAACAGCATTACACCAAAATGAGGACATCACACTATGTTCCTTACATCAGGACTTTTGCCCTCTGCAACTGTGTTTATGGGTTTGAAATGTCAGAGCTTTAGGCTTGAATAGTTGAATAGCTTAGAATTGATTAACATTCTCAGTGAAAGGGGCTTACTGTCTCATTGAATCATGTTAGTCTCAATGGTTATGCATTAGAATGTTTCTCCGCAGCGCTCATCATCAAGATGAATTCTTGTAGTTGGAAGTCTGAGTAAATGTAGTTTAATCTCTGATCTGGTGATTGTAAAATAATATTTGTCTGTTTACTGCTGTAGTAAGATGGATGAGAATCTGTGTTTATTGACACAAATCTGTCATTTATTTTTAAGATGAATTGCTCTTTTATGTTGACCTGGAGTGTTTTATTTTATAAGAACTATAGACTGTGTTGCTACATCTACAATGAAAACAGAACAACATGTTCTGCAGCAGCAGAAATGAAGAGGACTCACATTGGCTTTCTGAGGACAAATTTGACCTGTGTTCAGTTACCTCTACATTGTCTGTGGGAGAAAGAGAAACTGAGCCCAGGGCCAGGCTAATCTGCCCAAGTGGCACGGAGACAACTGTTTTGTTTGTCCTTTTTTCTTCCAGGCTATCTTACAAGAAAGGTTGAAATCACAAATGCATGGGCACTTTGTCTGGGGGGGCTTGGCAAAAAGAAAAAAAAAACAAAAAAAAAATACAAAAGAAAGTTCACTAATTTGGAAAAGACTTGACTAAGATAACTATAAACTTTTTTTATTCTCTCTCTTGTTTTTGGAACCCCCTTTTTTGTTGACTCCCCCCATAATGCATTGTGTGTTTGACCTTTCTTGTAGGGTCAGCTGGGCGAAAAGGGACAGAAGAGTCCACAACAACAAAGGAGGACACCGTGAACAGCGACCCCTCGTCCTCGCCCACCCCTCCGCCACCCTCTGTTCCTTCCTCCTCTCAACTGTCCCTGTCTCGCGCTCACACAGACCCCCTCAACACTGCCGCATCCAGCAGCGAAACGCACCCCTTCACTCCTACAGGCATTGGACAGGAACTCTACTCCCCCATGTTTCCTCTGGTGGGGGGGAAGATGGCTCTGAACTCCCTGATTCAGCGGCAGCTGCTCCAAACCTTCTACTCAAAAGCTTTGCAGGAGTCTTCTGGAATCCACAGTGGAGCTCTCCTGTTCACCCCTTTTACTCCAGCACTCACCTCCATCCCTACCTCCACACCCGGCTCGGGCTCTGCTACCATCCCTCTGGCAGCCAGCAGCCCCCAGCCGCCTCCGGCCAGTCCTGACATGGCTCCGGTCAACGGGAGCAGCACAGCAGGCAGCGCCCCGTCTCCGTCACCCAGCCACTCTGACGCCAACACCACGAGCGTGTTGGACGGCGAGGACATGGACACGGCGGAGATCGCCCGGCAGGTGAAGGAGCAGCTGATCAAGCACAATATCGGCCAGCGTGTCTTTGGCCACTACGTGCTGGGACTGTCCCAGGGTTCGGTCAGTGAGATCCTGGCGAGACCAAAGCCGTGGAACAAGTTAACCATCCGAGGGAAGGAGCCCTTCCACAAGATGAGGCAGTTCCTCGCCGACGAGCAGAACATCCTCGCTCTGCGCAGCATTCAGGGACGACAGAGAGGTCAGTTTATATGTCTTTACGTGCCCGTGTGTGAAGGAGTGTGTGTGGATGTGTGTTGTTTGTGTGAGTGTGCACACAGCCCTGCACAAAGCTATGGATTAGCTTGTCAAAATGGACTAGCTTTTTAAATTTTCTTTCCTACTCCCATTTTGTGCCACACCTGTGTGTTTTGAACGAGTTCTTGGTCACGCACTGATCCCAAGAGCCTCTCTCAGCTATTGTGGTCAATACAGAAACCTTTTACACATCAATTGTATTGATCGGAGGGACCTAGGAGGAAGCCAGGGGTACTGTTAACTGTGGGTAGATTCGATTAGCCTGGGCCTGCTTTTCTTTACGCATCAGGACATTTCTGGTTGAAGGTTGCCTCAAAATTGAATTCCAAAATTAACCTGCGCCTCATCTGCCTTTGTTTTAAATTTGCTCGTAAATTGTGAGTCTCTCGCTCGTCTGTTTCAGTTGTGGTTTTTAAAAAATATTTTTAGTTAGGGTAGAAGTTTAACTACAACTGTGGCCACAGATGGTACAGATCAATGTGTTTATGAGACAATATAATGTGCATTGGATGGAACAAACAATCCTTGTATTTGCAGGGCACCATGTAGTCTAGCTATAAAAGCAAGAAAAAAAAAAAACCACTGACGCAGCAGTGCTGTAACATAGTGTGTGGTATATTGTTTTTAACAGAGGGCTCAGGCCAGCCCCAGCTTAGCCGAGTGTTTCAGGATGTTCCGAAGCGGAGAACCATCTCCGATACACCTTCACACACAGGTCTGTCCCCTTCACATGCAGAGATTCTAGCACGTTCTGTCTGTGTGGCATGTTTGTGTCGGGGTGTATCCATGGTGTGCGTGCGTGTGTGTGTGTGCGTGTCTGTTGTCGTCCATTAATTGCAGACAGGCATACAGATATAAATGTGCCTTGAAGGTAACCACACAGTTCCAGTGACTTGCTTCAAAGGAAAATCCAGCATGTATATTACGACGTTTTATTGGTAGTTATTATTCTGTAGGGAGTATTTATTTGAGGAGTGCATGTGTGAGCTCCAAATGGACCAGAGAAATGAAGACAATCTCTTCAGTATTATATTTAGTGTTGGGAATGTTCTTTGTGCTGTGTTATTAATGTAATTATCGATGTCATCGTTGGCTCCATTATTCCTCAATAAGCTCTATCCTGGAGTTTTTAATCTTAACGTAATTTCCTGTCTCTTCCCATTCCCTCGTCCTCTCCTTCTAGGTAACATCACGGCTCGTGTCCGCACCCCCGAGGCAGGTTCAGATGAAGCTATCAAGTCCATATTGGAGCAGGCCAAAAGAGAGCTGCAGGTGCAGAAAGCCGGTGAGTTGTAGTTTATTTCCTCATCTCCAGAGCAGCCCGAGCGTTAAAAAGGCGGTGTGTTATGTCTGTGTCTTCGCTGACGGCCAATTTCCCCTCTTTAATAGACTTGTCCCACGCTCAGCCATCATACACGGGACTGAAGGGAGGGGGCGGAGGTGGAGTGGGAAGCGGAGGGGGCAGCGGATCAGACGAAGCCATCCGCTCCATCTTGGAGCAGGCACGCAGAGAAATGGAGGCTCAACAGGCTGCATTGGAGCCTATCCTCAAAGCTTCGTCTTCATCTTCCTCCTCAGCCTTGTCTCAGAGGGACATCCTGAACTCTCCCCTCACCGCCCCGCTCCCGCCCTACAACCCTCTGGCGCTCTCCCTCAAGAAGCCTCCCAGCTCCCTCCTGTCCTCGCCTTCATCCCCGTCTCCGATCCTGGACTTCAGCTCTGGTGGAAAGAGAGAAGGCAGAGCTTCCTCAGGGATTGACATGTCAGCTGATGGAGCGTTCAGGCTGGGGCGCGCTTCCGAGGGTTCGGCCCGCTCCGGAAGTGCTGGAGGAGTGGGCTACTGGAGGGAGCAGTGGTGGAGCAACATGCACTCGGAACCTCGGAGGACCCTGTCCAGCCAGACAGGAGAGGAAAACCACCACCAGGAGGACTCCAAAGAGGTGAGGGTGTTTGCAAAATGAAAACAAACCTCTCTTTTCTATAGTCTTCCTGCTCTGTTTTGGCTTCAAACCAGTTTTCATGTCGGAACCATTCTCATGGTCTGTTTTAGGGAATACTGAGTGACAGCCTGTCTCGACACAAACCGTGGAACAAGTTGAACCAGAGGAGCAGAGAGCCATACCTTCGTATGCAGCCGTGGGTCAACGGAGACCAGGGGCAAAATGCACACATCCAGCAAACCCAGAACCAAGGTACACGCAAACACATACACACAATCTATATGGGCTCACACAACCATGCCATCGTTATTCTAAAAACCTGATTAGAGCTGGTGACTAGTTGTTACTGTCAGTCTGTCACTCAGCCTTACCCACCATCCTCCTCCTCCTGGCTTCCCTCCCACCCTCCCACCATCTCCCCCTTCCCCAGTGCTGTGGCAGTGTCAGCCAGCAAGCTGCTGGTTTGTCATGTCATAGACAAGTTAGTGTTGCAGCGCCAGATGGCAGCTCAGTATGTGTGTGTACATGCGTGTGTGTGTCTCCTTTTCTCTCTGGGGGTGTAAACAGCAGCTAATGTACACTGACAGCTCCTCATGACTGCTCTCTTCCAGCCTGCTGAGCTGCACAGCAGTACTACACAGACACAGACAGGGAGATGAAGGAATAGGAGGAGGAAGCCAAAAAAGCTTCAAACTGAAAACTTAAGCACCCTTTGCTGTTGAACAGGAGTTAAATTGCTCGACGTGATTTGACTGAAGTTCCTCCTGATCCCAGCAGGGAGAGGAGACGAAGCTATGATTTCTTACATGACGTAACGCATCACCCTAACCTGTGTGATTCTTTGTTCTCCTCGAAGCAGAGGGCACTCCCAAGACCTCAGCGAGCTGCAGCCCGGCTCCCGAGTCCCCGCTCAGTTCAGCAGAGGAGTCTGTCAACGGCCTCAGTGGCGATCCGCTCACTTCACAGTCCTCTGGTCTTAAACCTCCATCCGAAGACCCCTCTGGTGGGGAGTCCCAACCCGGCACCCCGCTGCCTTTGCCAGGTCACTCGGGTCTCAGCATCCAGGAGATGGTTGCAATGTCTCCCGAGCTTGATACTTACGCTATCACCAAGAAGGTTAAGGAGGTGCTAACCGATAATAATCTTGGTAAGAAGCACTGGGATGTTGTTTGGGTGCAGTTGCGTTCAAAATCCGTTCTGTGGAGTGACCGTTTCTTCTCTTTCCTCTTGCCTAACCAGGCCAGCGACTATTTGGGGAGACAATCCTGGGTCTGACTCAGGGTTCCGTCTCAGACCTGCTGGCTAGGCCTAAACCTTGGCACAAGCTGAGCCTGAAGGGCAGGGAGCCATTTGTCCGCATGCAGCTCTGGCTCCAGGACCCACACAGTGTGGAGAAACTCATGGACATGAAACGCCTGGAGAAGAAAGGTGTGTAAGAAAAGCTAGATGAGATGGAAGGAATAAAAGTGGATTCTTTATGGCGCAGCATCTTGTCGGAAACCATGGAGATGAGTCAGAGATGCCTTCATCTTATCTCTTTCAGCATGCTATTATTTTATAAATACTTTCTTACACAAACAAAAAAACAACAGCAGTCTTTGATTTACACATCTGCACACACAGTATCCTTTGTGCAGGACAGCAGAGCATGTTGTGCAGATCACAGTCATCTTGGTGTGATGTCAGTACCAATCAGGACTGCAGACATCACGTACTATATTCAATGTGACAGCTCGGGGACCGCCGGGGGCCTGCTTACTCACAGTCATCAGCACTCCTCTTCATCATCGTCATCATTATTATAATCATCAGTGTCTATAAGCTTGTATTTTAATAATTTCTTTTTAGTCCATAGTCCTCTCACTTCATCGTCTTCTGTATTACGCACTGTCTGCAAAATGTTTTAGTCAGCAAAGCCAAGAGGCCTCCCCCCCTCCAAGCAGCCTCAGAGTGACCCCTACCTACCTGGATCAAGATCAGTTTATACTTCGGATATCACATAAAACGTTTGACGACTTTGGAATATTGGAATATTTTGCATTCAGGCTCATTTTAGACTATTGACCAAAAGTAATGCATCCAAACATCAATGGAGCAAATGTTCCAGGCCACCAGCAGAGCCTCGAGTAAAGACATGGACCTAATCCAGACCAACTGTATTTGACCTCTCTCTCTCGTGGTACAAGCCTGCAAGGCAGCACACAACTTTCAGAGTGCTCTAACCTTGCTCTGAGGGGTTTATTTCCCCCCTCTCGCAACACTAATATATCTGGCAGCGCATATCGGGGTTGGGAAAATGTCAACCTCGTACAAAGCTGCCATGAGCTGTTCATTTTCAGCTTCTGGTGCCTGGAGTAAATAGAGCTGCTGGTCTGCTGTGAAACGGAAGGGATGAGGTCCTTGTTGAAATCAGTATAAAAAAAAAAAAAGTAAGAGCTCCATCTAGTGGTGAGAGAGGGAACAGACAGGCTTAGTGTTCAGATTCATGTCCAGGGAACAACTTTCTTCTAATTTATGTTTTACAGGGATGTACGTTAACCTTTTTAGCTCAAAGCACTGATGCTACGGAGGATGCTGGTTTTGTAGCACAGAACAAAAAGTTGTAGCACCAACATAAATTGTCTGTTACAATCTCTAAAATCAAAAGAACAAAATAATTCAGTCTCAGACTGAAAGTAACAGAATCTTTCCCCAAATAGGTGTTTTTCTCAGCCAAAAAGGGATTTAGACCCATTTTCTGACCAATGAAATGCAATTTCTGCCTAAATTTACTTTGTTTCACTCAGAGTGATTATCTTATACAGATATAGTTCAGTCTAGTTCAGTCCAGTTCAAATTCAGTTTCACTGCTGTAGGATATGAGTAATAACATTAATAAAGTAACACCTGGTTATCACAATGAACTACAAACACCATGTAACCCCAACCACTCTGTTACAAAGTACCATGACATGGTTGTGTTTTGCCCGTTGCAATTTCCTGGTAAAAAAAAAAAGTTTGGAAACTGTCACACGAGTGCTACGTTAAAAAATTATTTATAGCACAGACAATTTTTTTCATGGCACCAGCAACATATATGTCTTACTGTACAGCCCTGGTTTATGCTTTTCAATTTTTTTATTGTACTGTATAGCAATTATTGAAATTAATTATGAATTTTTACATAAAAGATTGAATGATTCTGTTATTAAAATGTTAGACTTCACTTCTTTTAGTCCTCACGGTAAATCATTTTTGTCAAAATATCATGGTAAACATGTTACTCTTTTTATTACTCCTAAACATTTTGGAATTTGATCTTTTTAAATTAGTAATATAATTTTGAATCAATAATGACAATATTAATTACTTTAGTTATTACTTAAACCTGCATTTGTTTAATATTACCTAGTTCATTGTTTAAATTTTTATGTAAAGCCCACATTTAATTAAAAAATATATTTTTCCTCGTAAAGTGGGATTTTGAATAATAATAATAATTAATAAATACATTAAATTTATTTCTTTGTGACCAACTATTTTTTGTTTGTCTTTATGCTTTTTTTTTTTTTACCAGCTTACATGAAGAGGCGGCTGAGCTCCCTGAGTGATGGTCATTCTGTAGAAGGAGCTTTGGTGGGCTCTGATTACATGCAGGGCTCCCAGAGCCCAGGACAGCAGCAGCTGAAGAAGCCCAGGGTGGTCCTGGGTCCCGAAGAGAAAGAGGCCCTGAAGAAAGCCTATCAGCAGAAACCCTACCCCTCCCCTAAAACCATCGAGGAGCTGGCCTCCCAGCTCAACTTGAAGACGAGTACAGTTATCAACTGGTTCCATAATTACAGGTCCGTACCAGGAAAGGAAATACGCTTAAAAAATTTATTGGTTTCTTCCTTATTTCCTGTTTACATAAGCTGCTTACATAAGATTTGTTCAGTGAGGTGTTTAGGAATGTATTGTAAGACTCTTAAATCTGAGGTTGTTTACATTTAAGAAAAAGCATCTGTACTTGTGTTTCTACTGCAGGTCACGGATCCGAAGAGAGCTCTTCATAGAGGAGATTCAGGCAGCTGGAGGGGTGGTTCCTGGCAGTGACGGGGGATCTCCTTCTCTACGCGGGTCTAAATCGGGAGAAGGGGACAGCTGTGATGGGACAGAATCGGAAGGAATAGTGGAGAGCCGCCAGGGACTGGGCATGAGTCTGGAGGATCACAGAGGAGCGTGCAAAGACCACAGCATGGAGACTGAGTCAGAGGTCGGGGGCTCTAATAATTCCCCTGCCCAGTTAGACTGCACCACCTCAGGCCTAGCCGGGCCAGGCTCCAGCTGTGGACAAAGTGGACTGGGGCTCTTCAGCCTCACAGAGGCATCCTCCAGTAGCTCTGCCTCGAGTACAAACATCCCGGCCTCTGGCCCGACCAGAAACCCCAGGGACAACAATCTGCGCAAGAAGAAAGCAGCCAATCTGAATAACATCATCCACAGGCTGGAGAAGGCTGCCAGTAAAGAGGATCCCTCAGAGTGGGAGTTTTAGCTCCCTGTCTATCCTTCGTCCCTATCCTCCCATAACCTCACGACCTCTAACCTTGGACCCCTCCTGCTTCGTTCCAGTCGGAGAGTGGACACAGCCAAAGCAAAGCTCAGCAGCCATTTTTATTACAGAGAAGCTTTCCAAAAAGAGGAAAGAAACAGAGTGGTTGGCAAAACCCTCAGAAAGAAGATTTACTGAATTCATAGAAGAACAAAATAAGAGAGCTTAAGTGTCTCTCCTGTTAGTTTTTTTTAACTGAGTTGTTGTTTTTGTACTGAGAAAAAGCACTTAGCCGTCCTGCTGGCCACTGGCCCTGCTGTACCTCCCCTCTATCACCAGCCACTGGTGCACCAGACTGGTTAGTCCTGAGCTGGGGGGTCTGACCCTGCAGCTGGGGTTCGAACCTGGACTCAGTAACACAGGCAAGGCCTGACACAGCAGCTGTCACAGTGATAGACACTGATAGATGATAGAGACAGGAACTCTCTTACAAGAACCCTCACTTTGTTAAAGGAGATTTTTCCCGCTCTTCTTCTCACCTCCCAAGTGTCCACAAACCTCCCCTCACTCAGTGAGACGCCTCATTTTTCACACTGTAGAGTGACTGTTACAAACCCTTTGCCTTTTTCACTCACTGCGTGTGTGTTTGTGTGTTAGAGGTTGTGTCAGTGTGCACTTGTGTGTGTGTATTTGTTGCGTGTGTGTGTATGAACACCTATAATCGGTGTGTACTCTTCTCAATGGCAGCATGTTTTCCTTTTTAGTCACTCCTACACTCTTAAGAGGGTAGAAGAAGGCTTGCTGGCTGAGCTGCCACAGTTACTGATAGAAGACAGATGAACTTTGACCTGTTGTGTCCCGTATCCTATCCTGCTGACAGCCATGTGATGGCCAGAAGGATCTTTTAATTCCTCACAAACAAACGCACTCATCTGAAGAGGAAGGAAAGAGGGAAGGAACCCTATTTTTTGCCTCCTTAGACCCTTCTTTTTAGGATGAAGGATCTCTGTTTTTGATACTGCAATTTGGTTGCCAATAAGAGATTGCACAGTCTATTGACTCTAAAGAGTACAAAATAGGGAATTTTAGGAAACATTTTTAATTAGTACAAATAAGAACAGAAAATAAGAGAATAACAAGTTACTGTTTAAAAGAAACAAAAACAAAACAACAAATTAAAGTTGAGTAATGTTGCAGCACGATGAACTTCTGTAGTACTGTAGCTGTCTGACATGGTGATACTATACGTGTCTCTTGTTGTTTTGATTTTATTTAAAAATTTTTAGGTTGTTCACGTCACAGCTGTACCCAGCACTGGACCGGCTGGGCGTGTGCACGTCTGCACTGCTAGCAAAACTCTTTCTGTTCACAAACGCATCTTTTTATAGGCCAAAATCAGGAAGAGTGTGTGTTTGTGCGCGTCTTCTTTTGTGTGTGCGTGTGTGCATTTATACTTGCCTGCATGTAAGTCAGGGTTGAGGTCAATTTGCTCAATTTAAGACGTAGATTTCAAAGATTATCGACTGATAAAAGAGGGGTTTTCAGCAAATTAGTTGCTGAATTTTTATTTTTTATTTTTTCTGCTGGTTGCTGTTGAAGTGAGTTCACCCCAGCCCTGGTGTGAGTAGTTTCCACTCTCCTCCAGTCTTTCCTGTATCCAGGGATACGTGTGTGTGTGTCTTATTTTAAAAACTTTTTTTGCATTGAATTCTACTGTAAACACTACAAACTTTAAGGCATATCACCTCCTCCTTGTCCCACACAAACCCTCAGTGCCTGTCAGCCCACTGCCTCCCCATTTTTGTGTGCGATTTTTTTGCGTGGATG
>JAVKLF010000063.1:8030203-8041118 GCA_034783495.1 Millerichthys robustus | reverse complement strand
TCCGTGTTGGTGATTAAACACCAAGAGAGGGGACTCAAATAATCTCCACAAATTAAATTAAGTTGAGATCAAAACTAATGTCAAATTTTCATTTTCATAAAGCAGCAATCAGAGATCAGTTTAGTCAGACTAAATGTTCAAATACTGCAGTAAAGTATGTGTAAGATGCATTCAAAATTGTTTTGAAAAAATGTTTTTTGTTAAAGATTTAAACAATTCGCCACAAAAAACAATTCAATAAAAATAGAAAGTCAGTGTTTTATTAAAATGACTTTATATGAGCCACACGTGATTGGGGAGTGGTTTTGGTCTCATCCACACACAATCAAACTGCAACACTATTTCTCCAAACTGAGGTCTTTCAATGAGCCGTCTGTAGCAGGTAAAGTAAAAAGCTTCTCTGCACAACCCCCCTCTCTAAATGAGCTGAACATGTTGCTTTAAACCATCGTCCCTTTTACAGCCAGATCCCCTTCAGTTCACCGGAAATCACGCGAGATCATCAGATTTGTGCCTTTAACTGCCAAGCAGGGCACCAAATTAGTGATGTCTTTCCAGTTTCAGCTGATATCTCGCACCTGGGTCAATTTTTCCCCCCCTCCTTCCAGACTTCACGTTGGTACCTGAACACGTCCGGGCTCTTTGGAGCGAGGCGTAGGAGAGCAGTTACAGAGAGTGGCGAACTTTCTGTGTATCCTAATGACTGAGCTGCAGTCATCTTTCAGTCCAGGTCTTATTTCACGCAGTTATTTGTTGTTGTTGTTTGTTTTCTTCCCCCTGAATACATTTCTTATGTTGTACATAAACTAGCAGCGATCTAAAAAAAAAAAATTTTAAATATATAAACATAAGGCCAGAGCATCGAATGAAGGAGGAAGCATGCAGAACACGGCATACACTGTAATAACACTGAATATCTTCACAGGGCATTTTTGTATTTTCCTTTTTTTTTTTGTTTTCTGTTTATGTCAGGTTTGTTGTGACGTTGATAAACGGCACTACAGGTATTGATAATGACGTGTGCCAATTCTGTTTTGGGGAAAAAGAGACGTCTGTAAATACGATCGATCGATCGATCGAGTAGCCGATTGATCTCGCTGTCGTCACGGTGCACTTCTGTTCGAAGGCAGGAGCAGAGAAGAAGAAGAAGGGATGATTCAGGACTTTTTTTCCATGATCCACAGATATTTTTCTACAAATTTAAATCAGATGATTCTATACACTGTTGAATAACATTGTAAAGGTGTAACAGATGCTGTATATCATATCAATGTTTTCTGAAGTCGTAAAAAGCTTTACTGTATGATCTGTCGAAGTCGTAGTTATTCGTTTTTGACAAGTAAGTTGTAAATGGAAGCCCGAACAGCAGCACTGGTCACCATATTCAGGAAAAAAACAAAAACTGTAAAAAGGAAAAAAAAAAAAAATAACAAAGCAAAACAAAAGATAAAAGAAAAACCTCAGATGTTTTTTGTAATACTTTTAGAATATATCTTATGAAGTGGGTTTTTTGTAAGGAAACACTTTCTGAATCAGCGGTGCTGTAAGCAGAGCACACTCAGTACTACATTTACACACAAATACAGCACAAATACATTCATCCTTTTTTTAAAAACCTCCTCCCTCCACTCAGTGCCCCCCTCTTTTGCTCGACGTTGGCTCCCGGTTTTAAAGTCTTAAGCCATTTTATGCGTCATCTTCTTTTGTTACATCTTGTTTAAACGAAAGATTTTCTCAGCTGGAGGGCGTTTTTTTTTTTTTTGTCGAAGGACTCATTTCGGTTAATCGACTCCTGGTTGATTGACTCATTTCGGTTACCGGTTATTGAGTCGCTTTTAGTTGAGACGAAGAAAAAAGCCAAATAGTGATGTAATCGTCCGTTTCTGTTAGTGGGGGGAGAACAAAAAGGGTCGGGTTTTTGTGTTTTCTCTACCTAGCGTTGTTGCTTCTGTTCACCTGTTAGCTTGAACCACGGTGCGTGTAGTTTGACAACCAAAAGGCCTGGGGAGACCTCCACCCCCCCACCTCCCTCTTTTGGAAAAGCTTTAAGATGCTCGTTGAGGCTTTAGAAAACTTCAGAGTGTTTCTAGATGATTTTTTTGGTTTGTTTTCCCGATCCATCTTCAACAACGTGGAAGTAATAATTCTCATCACTTCTCCCACTGCTTATTTTGTGAGCGCGTGTGTGAGTGCGTGTGTGTTGTCGTACAAAAGGCTGCATGACTGTAAAGGGATGTTACAATGTTTCTGTTTCTTTCTTTTGTTGGTTTTTATAAGCACTTCTGTCACTCCTAAGATGTTTTAATTTTTTGAACGCCTCTGTCTTTTGGGGTTTCCCCTACCTTTTATTTGTTTTCCTCATGTATCATTGTTTCTTTAGCCTTTCTATTTACTAAACGTATCATGTTGTTTGTTCTTAGCACTGTAAAACAGTCCCTTCTACAAACATTGAAAAGCAATATCACTGTATGAAACGTTCACGATGTATTTGTTATGATTGACATTTGATTCATCATCATTATTATTATTATTATTATTATTCACATGCACCCTAGGTGTGATAATTGAAGTAAATCTCTTTTATACAAATACTAAAAGTGTGCTTTTGTTTTTTTATTTTATTTATTTATTATTTCTGGAAAATGTTACTGTAAACACGGATGGTTCTAAAATCCAAAAAGTATTCTCAGAGAAAAGAGGTCAGTTAGGCTTGTTAGGGTTTCAGAAGGGTTTTGAAGTGATTCAGCCATTTTACAGCTTCCTCAGGTGAGTCGTCTCGACCGCTGTGTTATACAATTTTTGTACGTGACAAACTTGAGACCTAACTGAACAATCTATGCGCCCTGCAGGTCGCTACTCTGAGCTTCAGCTGGAGTTTTCAGCAGCGGTGCGAACCAGCACTGAGCAGAAGGAACTGATCTTGAAGCTGGAGCACGACCTGAGCACCGTGCAGGCCTTGTCCTCCCTCTCGCGCCCGGACGCGGACGGGTCGGAAGTTGTCAACATTCCAGAGCCCATCAAAGAGGCTACTGCCATGTTTACTGGTGAGTCTTGCTGAACGAGATGGAAAATAGGTGTTCATGGGGGGAACATAAAAACTTGTTATTTTTCCATTTTAAGTCTTGGACAAGAAAAGTTTTTTGTTTGTTTTTCATCAGGTTCAGGCGTAAGCCTCCATCCTGAGCTTCCTCAGGGCCAGATGGACTCTCTGCTCTCCATCATCTCCAGCCAAAGGGAGAGGTTCCGCTCCCGCAACCAGGAACTGGAAGCTGTGAGGCGCACAAACACAGAGAGCACGTTTTCCTGTTTGTCTCTTACAGGAATGAATTCCTCATGCTGTCCGTGTGTGTGTGTGTGTGTTCCCTCCTCCCTCCAGGAGAACCGCTCCATGCAGCAGACCATGCAGGCCCTGCAGAACGAGCTGGACAGCCTGAGGGCCGACAACATCAAGCTCTACGAGAAAATCAAGTTCCTGCAAAGCTACGCAGGCCGGGTGCGCCTGCACACGTCTAAACATGATGTTTACTGTTTTGGATAAATGTTTACAGAGAAACTCAGATCTTCTTGTGTCGCTTTCATGTCGCAGGCCGGAGGCAGCGACGACACGGTGATGCGCTACTCCTCCCAGTATGAGGAGAGACTGGACCCATTTTCTTCCTTCAGCAAGCGGGTACAGAACCAGCATCCACACCTCACACAGGAAAATCAGAGCCTTATATATCTTATATTAGTTTATTACTAAGACAGCACAGGTCACATTTGTTGTAGTTGTAGCTGAGAGTCATTCCAAACACAAACTCTAACAGACGAGATATAAGGCGGTGGGAGATATACACTTCACTGTGGATTGCTGGGCTTGAAATTATATTTTTATTTTAATAAATTCATTGTTCCAAACATAAACAAAGCTCATTGTCTACTTGTAAACTTTGTCTTTTCACCTCAGAAACAGACATAATCTAAGCAGATCCGACATCAGTTTACGTCTGTTACCAAGTTAATTCATCCTATGAAATAATTTGAGACTTGAGAGGTGACAGATATTTTTTGTTTGTCTGCAGGAGCGTCAGCGCCGATACCTGAGCCTCAGCCCTTGGGATAAAGCAACTCTGAGCTTGGTGAGCCTGGACTTTCCTCAGACACGCCGTGGTTTAATCTGAGTTCTTATTTAATCCTGATCTTTTATTTTTTTTTTCTTTCAGGGTCGTGTGCTTCTCTCCAACAAAATGGCCAGAACCATCGCCTTTTTTTACACCCTGTTTCTGCATTGTTTGGTCTTCCTGGTAGGTTTTCTGCCCATGCAGGAAGGCACCCATTCTTTTGCTCTTTGACCCTGAAGACAAGATTCACCGTTTTTTTCTTCTTTGATGTTAAGGTTCTCTACAAGACGGCCTGGAGCGAGAGCATCGGCAGAGACTGCACCACTTTCTGCGCTAAAAAGTACGTTTTGCACCTTGTGGTTGACTGAGAGACCGCCGTTTCTCTGACTTGTTAACGGAATCTGTTTTTTGTTGTTGTTGTTTTTTTCTCTCAGGTATGCCGACCACCTCCACCGCTTCCATGAGGATGAGCAAAATCTTTGAGCCGTCCTACGTTACCGTCTTCACAGAGCTCTGAGCATGAACGCCCCTTTGCAGTTAACTTTTTGTTCCTGTTGTATCTAAACTCTCCATTAGGGGGCATTTTAAGGCTGAGCTGATTAAAAAGATGGGTTATTTAGGTGGAAAGGAGGTCTTATTTTCCAGTTTCCTGATCCAGTTGTGCTCTAATTTCATGTTCTTCTTATTGCTTTTGGGTTATTAGAAAACTAAAATGCAATAATCATTAATACTCATTGGTTACAATCTTATTTAATGAAGAGAAATTGTTTAGTTTAGTCCACCAACAGGGACCAGAATACTCATGATTTTGATTTATTTGTTAGTTTAAAAATCAATAAAGAGATGCTTGGTGATATAGGTTGAAGGTGAACATGTAGGGGAAGATAAAAGTTAAGGTAACGGTTTTTTTGTTTGTTTTATTTAAAGTTTTCCAAAAATAGATGGTGTGATGGGATTGATTACTGATCAAAAGGTGCAGTTTTATTGATTTTCATTGAAGTCAACTTGTTACTGATTAAAGATGAGGCAGTTCTGTTGGTTTAATGGTTACTCTGTCATCCCAATAAGTCATAAACTAAGAATATTTCTGTGCATGTTTACTTACTTACATACTTTTCAAGCTTTGCAGGTGTATTCAAATAAAGATAATGCAACAAGATGTTTCCTGTGTTTCCATCTTAAAGATGTTTTGGTCTGTTTCTGTGCAAAAACACATCTGAGGTATAACGAGGACCTGCACACGAGAAGTTTGAATTAATCAAACAGTCTGGTCAGATTGGACTTAAAATTGGATGTTAAATACAAACTGTTTTGTGTTTTTTTTTCTTGGTGCACTGAAATGTGAAAATTATTGTATATTTGGGTTTAACCACACCCAAAAACTCATATAAATCAGATATTTATGCTGATCGTTTACATGTAAACAGGGCCTGGATGCTGACAGATCGTGGGAAAGCTCTGCTTAAAATTGGCACAGCTGCCAGAAGTGAATATGCATTCCACTGCGTTCATGCAGTAGAATCTGAGGTTTTGGTTGAGAAACATGAATTTTCGGTCTGTATTAACAGCTGAACCCAGAAGGAGGAGGGGAAACGACGACTGTCTGCTCAGTAGTGGGACTTAAAGCTGCTCCCCTTCTTCACAGAACAGAAATAGACTGCATTATTCATGAGGGAGCTCCTCTCAGCGTGCAGCCATTAAAGCCTGGCAGACCTCCCTCACCTCAAACCTTTTTTAGCTTATCAGTCAGAGCCACAATTACAGCCTCGCTCTGTCCTCCTCAGCACCATTCACCTTTAACCCCAAACTCAGCTGCGTACACACCATCATCCCATTACCTTCATATTTCTTATCTCAGCTTCTCCAGCTGGCCATCATCCTCAACAGCTGCAGCCTCCATTTGGAATAACAAAGGTCCTAAGTGAGCCTAATAGCCGAATGATGAGTTATTTGATTGGTCAGAAAGCTTTTTTTAATGATTGGTCGTCCCCCTACTATTCCAGTAAGTAAGCAATGAGCAAATGTCCATCTGCATCAAGAAAGAAAACAAGTTTAAACATAAATATTAGATTATCTTGTTGTTTTTCATCTTCGTCTTAACTTCAGCAGAGGGCAGCAAAGTTATTACTCATGCTAACCCTGTAAAGATGCTTCCCTTGGTGACAAAATTTGGAAACTTGATGAAACATGATTGTGAACCTAAAAAACATTTATAAGGAAAAACATCATCAGGTACAGAAATGTTTCTGTCCAAAATAGATCCAAGCTGATGTCTGCTAACATCTCAGTGAGGACAGGACATCTGTCTCTGCAGGACATTTAGGAGGACAGAGGCTTATCAGACCCCTCACACTTTTAGTCAAAGGTATACGAGTCCCTAAAGACCGACTGTCCCGACTTTTTGTCTTTAGTTCTGTTCCTTGTGTGTTTTGAAAATGTACATTTAAAATTTCAGGCCAGGGCTGTGATACAAAGGAGAGCTTTAATATTTTTGTTGCATTTTGGAGCAGCAGCTGTGTGTTAAACATCCAGCGGTTTCCAGGCCTAACTTCTTGTCGTTTTTTGTCATGAATGAATGAATGAATGAATGAATGAATGAATGAATGAATTGTTTTGGAGCCTCTGAGCTGCTCAGGTCCTGCAGGAGATAAATTATGTAAACACTCAGTTTGAAACCTGCCTCTGTTCAGGGGGTGAGAGTTCTCTCTCAGACGTTTCTCCCATTCAGACGTGTCTTCATTCATTCATCTGTTTGTTCATTCATTCATTCCTCTGTGGATGAGAACATCTCATTCAGTTCTTCCACTGAACAAAGTAAAACCATTCAGTATTTTTTTCTCTCCTTTGTGTCGGTGAGAAGCTCAGACCAGAAACTGCTGAGGACTGTTGCGTGGATACAAAGAGTGTGTGGGAGTGTTAGTGTGTGTGCGTGTGTGTGTGTGTGTGTGAGAGAGAGAAAGAGAAGGAAGGAGGTGAGTGTGTGTTTCTGTCTTAGAGTTTTAATTCATTCAGAAAAAAAAACAACGGTAACATATCATCTTCTCTGTCTTTAAATCTTTCCGTTTGGATGTCACTGTTTTATCTCCACTCTTTATCACCCCCTCCCTCCATCGTCCACGTTGTCATGGAAACAGGCCTCCCCGGTCAGGTGGCTCCATGGTAAAGGCGCCCCTGCACTCCGATCGTCTTTGGCTGAATCTCTCGGACACGTGATCCCACCTCAGCCTCTCCGGACCCTGAACACCGAACAGTCCGTCACTGTTTTTATACCTCTAACACAATTCCTACATCATTAAATGATTGTTTTTTTTTGTGGGGGGGTGGGAGGTGATTTAACCTGAACTCAGGAATGAGTCTAGGCTATGACCTTAAGCCTTAAGCAGATTTTCTAAATCTCACTGCCAAGTCACATACAAAAAATAAATAATATATTGATGAGAGAGACATATTCATGTTAACAAGCAACTGTGGAGTGAAGCAGTCCTAGGGGGGTCCGGGGGATCTGCATCACCCTTGTTTTTAACACACAGCATCCTGAGTTTTGACTGCATCAAAACAAGAAGGCCACATGAGCGTTACGGTGGCCCTCAAAGGGTCAGTTGTCATTAACTTTGAAATTTTGTGTTTAACTTTGACTGAATATGAAACGTCACATTCCTTGTCTCGCTGCTATGGCTGAGCAACGCTAACAAAATATAACTGAGCACTATGTGGTATTTCTTGCATATTTTAACACTTCCTCTTATAAACACTGAAAAGTACTATGTATACGACAAGATAAATAATACAGAAATACTTTTAAAAGTAAAAGAAAAAGAGTTTTACTCACTATTGTGTTGTGGTGAGTAGCTGCAGTCTTGAATTCTGAACTCTCTATTTTAAGACATTAGTACATCTTTGAAGCTCTTGAGGGCCACAAAAAGCGCAGTGATGGGTCACATTATGCTCACGGGCCCTTAATTGGACACATGCTCTAAAGGTTTTAGAAAAACATGTAAAATATACATCAAAACGTATCTTTTCATCAGGAATAATGTGCTATGACTTTTAATAATGATACATTGTCCAAAGTAGACAAAATCAGCAAAAAAACCTGCTAGACAATTCCTGATGTGTTTTGTAAAAGGACACACATCGTGTTGTTTTTGTTTGTTGCCTGATATATTATAAGCTTTCCGTGTGACTGCAGCTAATGTGCTTTCTTTCCTGTTGTTGTTGTTGTTGTTGTTACCTCTTGTTGTTTATGGTGACAGTGCGACTTCCTGTGCTATCTTTGGCCTAACCTCAGCGTGACAGGAAGGACATCATCACACATATCGTGCGTCCCCCTCCTGCCAACTCAGCAGGGGAGACACAAACACACACACTGTGCTGCAGTTCAGGTTTTAAGTCCCACCCCTTTATGTTAACAAATGAGACATTTTCCTGCCTAAGATAAAAGAAAACTTCAAATAAGTATCTTTTTTCTAAATGTGTGAGTTTCCAGTAGCTATTTGAGGCTTTAAGAAAAGTCTTATATTGTGATTGAAGGTGTTGGGAGGCGGGACTTTTAGTGCGTTAACTCCCTGATATTTGGCCTTCAGTTCTGTTAATGCAGTCACTTTGTCCATCTTTATTTATGTCACATGACAGCAGAAACTGAGTGTTTTTATCTCAAGTTGAGAACTTGATTTAAAGATGAGCTGCTGTCTGTTGTCAGGAGTCGAAGATGGAGCCGTTTCTCATTAAAACCAGCTGGCAGATTGCTCCTCAAACAGCACCAAGAGACCAATCTGCATCCCAGCCACTTAAGACATTTTCTCAGGAAATCAGCTCAAAGTATCCATCCACAAAGTCAGCATCTGGATTTCCGTTTAGTTACAGAGGAGAGTGTGTTGTTTAAATGGACAAAACCAAAAACTGTGCCCATTTTACTGCAAGAGGAGGAATTAGAAGAGAAGAAAGTGATAAAATGGTAGTTCGGATGAAGGGATTGAGACATTAGAGGGGAGGGAGTGTAACAGATGTGATGTGGAAGAAATCAGGGAGGGATGTGAGGATGAGTGGGAGGCTGGAGCAGTCGCTGGCCCCCTCAGGGCTCCCGTCGATTCGTTCTTCCGGCAGGAAGTGTTTTAAGATCAATAAGAGGCGAGGTGCTCCGGAGGGAGACAAAGAGAGCGCTCCCACACAGCCCACAACTTGTTTTGTTTCATTAAGGTGCCCCCTCGCTTCGTTCTGAGTTTAAATTAATACAATTAAAGATTTTTTACCCCCTCCTCAACAAACAGTCACTACTGCTGGAACAAAAAGGACAACTAGAAGGAAGTTGCTACGTCCCTTTATGGTTTACTCTGCACTAAAAATATCCAGGTTCAAAACAAAAGTCTTTCAGTTCTGTATTTTGTCAGCAAAAATTAATTAACAGGCTTCTGCAGAACAAGAAGAGGTAATTCAATCATCAAATCAGGTGTGCTGGAGCAGGGAAATGGGTAAAACAGGCAGGATAGTGGCCCTCAAGGACCAGGACTCCCGCTGTCTTAAAAGAACAATTCAGATACTTTGAAGTGGGGTTCAGTGGAAATATGATGAACAATTAACATCTTACTTGTTGTAGATGGCTCTGTGAACAGGCTCAGTTTGGAGAAATATAGATCAGCTCTAACTGGATTTCTCAGCTGATAGCAACTCTGAGTGTAGCCAACGACCAAAGTGGATTACTGCTCAATTCTGTTTACAATTTTAGTTTTTTTCAAGCATAACACAACTAGCTGTAGCACTTCCTGTGCTCCCTGGGGTCCTTCCAGCAAGAACATAATCCCATTTCTGTCAGTATTAACAAAACTGTCAGACAGAGGCGTAAATGTTCCATTTCAACACTAGAGTCGTTTTAAGACGACAGTAATCCATTTTGGGTTTTGGTCTTAATTAGACTAGCTGTTAGCTCGTTAGCATTTTAATTTCTTAGTTTCATTTGATTGTTTATTTGCTAATTAACACCATCACTTGCAGCTGATGGGTAAACAGGATTAAGGTGAAAAACTAAATGCCGACCTTGTGGCGCAGCTCCCCCACACCCACCAACACCTGCTACTTGACCTAACCAGGTTATTGTTTTAGGCCCTTAACCCAACAAACTCAATCCTCTCAGAGCGGATTATAGCGAGGCTAATCTCACTGTGAGGTGAGCATCACCGAGCCACACGAGAAGTCGCCCAAACAACATGCATGTAGATGGAAAGCGTTCCATTTGTCTACATGGAATCAACAAGTTTCACAGTTAAAATCCACCCTTCATGAGAGGTTTGGATTTCAAGTGTCGCATACAGAGAATTCAGACATACCTATCCTAACGTTGATGATTTGAGATGTGAACGTGTGAAATATTTATTCGACATCAAGTCTTCAGACATTCAGACTCGAGACGCTCCGTGTTGATCTGACCCTCCTGCCAAAAGCTGCTTTTGTTTGGGTTTGTGTGAAAACACACGGGGAGGACTGAGCTGTCCGTCTCTGCTGTCACTGTTTGTTTGGGTTTTTTAATCAGCTGCTCAGTGCATCTGCTGCTGGACTGCATTGCAAACTGAGTGTGTGTTTTCACTGTCAATCTGCTGCTATCTCTCTCTCTCGCTCTCTCGCTCTCTGTATGTTTGCTGCTTAAATTTTAAAAAAAAGATCTATTCCTGCTCAAACACAAGAACACTCACAGGTCACCCAGTATTTTGTCAAAGGTTGACAAATAGAAGGGTGTGTTAAACTGATTATTCATGCACACACACACACACACACACACACACACACACACACACACACACACACACACACACACACACACACAC
>JAVKLF010000063.1:7953001-7965585 GCA_034783495.1 Millerichthys robustus | reverse complement strand
AAAATGTTGTAATTTTATGAAACATAAGTCTTTTACATACATGTAACATACAAATGTTCTCAGAACAAGTGAAATAAATGCATGTGTTTATACTTTTATAGATATGAGACAAACTGTTGTGTTTCTTGGCATCAAATCTTTTTTTCTGCAACTAGATTGTATTATAATATGCTAGAATTAATTGTCTACTACTCAAACCTTATCATTCAGCCTCATTCAGAGTTTTCTCACTAACATGCAAAGGAACTAAAACTACATGTTTATGTTTGCTTTAAGAAAATGTAGTTTTTTCACTAAAAGTATTTCCATATAGGAGAAAACATGATGGATTTGTTTATATTTTAAGTGTCTCCAACTTTAATTCTTTTTAATATTTGACTGTTTGGCAAAAAGAGTAACTATTAAGGTTAAAAATATGCTTTACTATATATATAGTGAATAAAAGAGGTATTACACTCAAATACATTTTTAAACTTTCAATTATATTAGGTTTATTTTTTCCAATTTATAACAAATAAAGATCAATATACCATTTTTTGTTGATATTTTTTGAAATATCTAAAGTTTTAAATTAAATGTCAAACTGGTTTAGCTTCAGAATTTGTACTTTTTTGTAACATCTATATTTTGCCGCTAGGTGGCAGAAGAGCCTTTACACATTTTTTCCCTCAAGAAATAAAAGCTTGTAGAAGAAGAAGCTGTCAAATAAAATGGCTGTGGGACGAAGTTAGCTCCTTGGCTAATGTTAATATTCACCAACAAGCAAACGGAAAGGACAGCAACTTTACCCGACAATCTTTGAGAGGAATGAAAGTGTATGTTTACAAACAATTCATTCAGACAATATATAGCGAGAGTATGACTACTAACGTCACGTTAATATAGCTTTTAAAAGCTTAGTTAGCGCTGATTAGCTTAGCTCGTACTTGATCACCGATTGCTTAAGCAAGATAAATGCATTTCAACACAAACACCCATCTTTAATAATATATTAAGTTATTAGAAATGGCCGGTAGAATGTGTATCTAAGGGTTTAAGATAATGTCGCGAGGTAGTTTGAGAGTTAGACATCATGTTTGAGCGCTAACGCTAACTTAGTTTTAAAGCAGCTATCTGTAAACTACACCAAATCTAACTGCATCTTAGTTTTTGATTTTTATCGAACGTCTCCATTCTTGTTCAAATAAAGCCCAGTGTTAAGAATACTAAACAGCTTGTATGTTCAAGAAGTAAAAGGCTTTTTGTATGACCATTTCAATAGCAATAGTACTTTAAAGGGCATTTCTGCAGATTGACTTTCTGGATGTGTTTGTTTTCTCTGCTCCCTGTCTCATCCAGCAGTCCTCCTTCACTTTGACGGAAAATGAGCCAAAGACGAGGCATCCACCTAGACCAATCAGAGCTGCTCTGCAAGAAAGGATGTGGGTTTTATGGCAACACAGCCTGGCAAGGGCTGTGCTCAAAATGTTGGCGAGAAGAAAATCAACGAGACAAGCAAAAGCAGATTCAAGAAGATTGGGCTCTCGCAGAGAGGTTTGTCTTATTCCATTGTGTTGTGGCGATGAAAAATTCAGAGTGACAAATATTGTCAGTCGGGATTACTTTGTGCAATTGTCCATCTGACAACTGTTTGAGTTTTTTTTTATCATTTTCTTTCTAGGTTGCAAAGAGAGGAAGAGGAAGCATATGCAAGCAGACAGGAGAGGACCCAATCACAGCCTTCAATCACACCCGTCAACAAGTATGAAGAAAGAAAGACAAAGGAGAGGTCCAGCAAAGTCACCACAGTCACTAAATTCTTCACTCCATCAACAAAAACACCACCAAAAAAAGGTAAACACAACTGGTTTACTTTTTTTTCTAAAAGTCCTCTAACTGACTCCAAATTCGTCTCCCTTGTTTGCAAGCCTATATGGTTCTAGTATTTATTTTTATGAGAGTACGGTACTGATATTTCTGACAGGTGTGTTTCACTGAGTGGCAAATGTACCTGAAACTCCATGTTTGGCTAGTCGCTTTGTAAAATAAAGTATTTTAGGAATTCAGACATTTTAGAATGTGTTCACCAAAAAACATTTCTTTGACACTGAATCGTTTGAAGTGAGTCAAGCTCATCTTACATGCTGGAAATGAGGGGGAAAAAAATCATATTTCAGTTTACAAGTTGAACATCCTGTAGGTGTGTGATAAAAGAGCAGAATGAAATGCTGGTTTATCTGCAGTGAAAAAATTGCACCCACACTTTTTCTAACTCTGTCCATTAGTTTTTTTGTTTTTTGTAACAAAGTTGCACAGCACAAAACTGGAAATAATTTGTGTTGAATCTTCCCTAGGCTGTGTGAAAACCTAAACACAGTTATAGGATGGCAGCACAAGGCATTCACTACGACACATTATGTGGAGAAATCAGGAAAGGAAGTTGAAAGTTTCTGTAGCTTTGATGAAAGTAAAATTCAGCGTCCATTCCCAGATGCTTCTTCATTCGAGACGCAGTCGACCTCGAGCCCCAGCTCATCGTCGAGTCGACACTCGACGTTGGACAGTGCGACGTGGGAGTTCATCGATTTTCTCAAGCCTTTGAAGTCTGGCAGAGAAATTTTCAAGCAGTGTCGGGCTTTCACTGAGAGCATGGTGTATAAACGGGTGAGCATGTCCAGACAACCTGTAAACTTTACTTCTCCTTTAAGTAAAGGAGAAATAAAGTTTTCATTCAAGATTATTTTTTTATTTAGATGTCAGAAATGAATGTTTGGTATTTTATGATGAACATATTTAAGATCAACGTTGTTGTAGAAATTATTCAGAAATGGTTGTATTTAGGCTAAAATGTTTTTTTTAATCTTTTTTTTTCAGGACACTGGAGTCAATGAACTGTCAGACTGCGTGCAGGACTTCTACCAGAACCTCTCAGAGGGCCGCGTTGTCCAGCTCAAAGGCATGTCATTACTCGTCTAGTCAAGAAGAAGCCGTTTGAAATTGCTAATGATATTCACAAAAAAAGGAAATATTGCTGTCTGTATAACACATTTTCATTGTATCTATTTGTTTTTTGGGCTTCATAGGTTCAGCAGATCATATTGAGACAATTATGGATGAAGTAGAGAAGTACATGATGACTCGCCTCTACCAAGAAGTATTCTGTCCTGAAACCACAGATGACGAGAAGAAAGATCTGGCCATTCAGAAGAGAATCAGGTTTGCAAACAGAAGTTCTAATCTTTACTGCTGTTGTTCAAAGAGAAGCAGAAAAGTTAGATTTCCCTGATTGTGTTGTTAGAGACTTGCACTGGGTCACCATTGAGATGCTGTGTGTGCCTGTTAATGAAGAGATCCCTGAGGTCTCTGACAGTGTAGTCAAAGCTATCACAGGTGAGTCGCACTCTGGTTTATTTTTAGTGAAGTAATTCCTTTCAGATAATAACTGTTTCTGCCTTGTTTCAGATGTCATAGAAATGGATTCAAAGCAAGTCCCCAAAGACAAGCTAGCCTGCATAACTCGATGTAGCAAACACATCTTTAACGCCATCAAAGTGAGCAGAAAGGCTGCTGCGTCTGCGGACGACTTCCTCCCGACTCTCATTTACATTGTGTTGAAAGCAAATCCCCCACGGCTGCAATCCAACATCCAGTACATCACACGTTTCTCCAAGCCCAGCAGGCTCAGGACTGGAGAGGATGGTTACTACTTCACTAATCTGGTGAGGAATTTACTTTATTTACCAGCATCAGAGACTACATCCTTCAGTGAAGTCGAATTGGCACCAGGTGTAACTAATATGAAATTTATGGTGATGTAAAGATTTATAAATCCACGTCTTTTATGAACCTTTAAAAAAAATTATGACTGGAGTTGTTTAAAAACCTCTTTGGTCTTGATTCAATAAAGCAATAAAGTGACTGGTGAGTGTATTTTTTATTGGTCTTAAATCTTATCATCCAATCAGTCAATAAGTAATTGGGTTCATTTTTATATTTTTGTTAGCGTACATTGGGATTGTTTACCAGTAACGGTTTTAAAGTCTAAACCGTTTTAAATGTGAGTGAATGTGCGTCATTCAGCTGATGGGGTTTTAGACACTCATACGATGTTTATACTCACAGTCACTTCCTTACTCAATTTTCTGTTTGTTTCAACAACGAAATAACATAAAATATAAAAAGAAATCTGAAGTCACACATTGTTGATTCTCAGAGGTGAGATTTATCTTAATGCCCCTCCATGTTTTGCTCCTCAGTGCTGTGCAGTGGCTTTCATAGAGAAACTGGACGGTCAGTCTTTGAACCTGAGCTCTGAGGAGTTTGAGCTCTACATGTCGGGTCAGGCATCTCCCCTCTGGCCACACTCCACCGGAGCCACCACCTCCTCTTCCTCGTCCATGGGCAGCACCGCTCTCGCTCAGGCCCACAACAGCCTGGACCTGCTAACTGGGCTCGGCGAGAGGCAGGAGCGCGTCATGGAAAAGGCTCGTCAGATGGAGAGCGACCTCATCGACTGGACGGATGAAGTGGAGCAGACGGTGCAGAGCACGCTGGAGAGCTTCCCGCTTGAAGCGCAAAACTCCACACCAGCTGAAGTTAGCGGGACGCAGCCTGCAGCGTCGTCAGCTATCGACTCTGAGAATGCTGAGAACGAGCTGCTGCCCCCGCCTCTTACACCTCAGGTGTTTGCAGGCTGATATGAAAACTTCTGCTGCAGCAAAGAAACCACTAACAACTTAACTTTGCCCTTTCCTCGTTTCTTGCTGTTAAACCTAGCTGTTCGTATGCACATCCAGCAGATGCTGAATCTGGATTATGTTTCCTCTCAGACGTTTCTGTTTCTTCTTTCTGTTGCCTTCGAGGCTAGGAAATAAACCGAGAATTAACGTAAATGTTGAATTGAGGGACAAATTAGGCATTTTAGCAAAAAGACTTCAATCTAAGCTCTTCCAAGACACGTCTGTTTATCTTGAGTACATCAGTACTTTTTATTATTGTTACATTTGTGCAGTCTGGTTACAAGTTTCTCAAACATTCAGGTTTTTTTTTTTTGTGTGTTGTTGGGGTAGCGTTAATGGAAACTACTGTCCAAGAACCAACCTAATAAGTCACTTAGGAAACGTGAGCAAAATATGTTGTGAAATAAAAAAAATTAGAAAATCAAAAGTCCATTTTCTATCACTCAAATTAGCTGGCAGTTTATCGTACTTGTTTTATGTGCTGGATTTAGTCAGTATTTCCCAATACTCTGAAGAGAAATTGTGACACGGTGTGTGTGTTGAATGTGCTTGCACACACGTTTCATTCATGTGGCTAAATCCGTATGTTTGTATATTTTCTTGTTTTCATGCCCAATTCCAGGCACAAGCCGGATGTACAGAAGTGATTTTATTTTTCTATAGAGTGGCAGATATTGATTCTCCTCAATGACGTTAAACCTGTAATATTTACAGTAGCTAAAAAATTTAGAGATGAGCTTTGATTTTTGAGGTTCTTAAGAGGCTGCATGTCTGCTAAAATGAGCAGTTTTAAGTGTAATAGTTTTATTATATTTTGCTCTATCAGAACTTTTAATTTAATTGGACAAAAAAAAAGCTATCTCACTGCAAACAGGAAGTTTCAAACTCCCTCCTAAGCCTGTAGTGGCTCTGTTTGTGGAAATGAGCATTTGTTCTGAAGCGCTTTTGGATTCTAGGGTTGGACAGTGGCACAGTTGATATAGCTGACGTCTCTCAGCGAGAAGGTCGCATGAACTGATGCATGTTCTCTTCATGCTTATGTGGGTTTTCTCCGAGTTGTCCAATTTTGTCCCACAAATCAGATTCCTGCATGTTAGGTGGTTAATTGGTTGGTGAGGTCTGTCCAAGGGGTACCCCGCTCCTCACATAGTAACTGCTTGAGGTTGGTACCTGTTCCCTCCCTGACCCAGAAAGGAGAAGCAAGTAAAAAAAAAAAGATGTATGAATGAAAAGTGATTAAATTAAAAACAAACAGCAGCTGCAAACTGTTTCCAAATATGTGTAATTTGGCTGTTTTATAGTGAAGGAAATGTTTTTAGCAGTAGTTTAAAACTTATAAGAGGCACCTTTTTACTGAACTAAGATTTTATTTCTCTGTTGCTGTTACTAACCTTGAATCTTTTGTTGACGTTTGCAACCGGACCGTCAGCCTGCAGCAGATGCTGTGTCTTAATGCAGATTTCAACAACTTGTTTTGCACTGTTTGCAGACATTATTTATTTAGTATTCAAAAACATCTTTGTTTCCTTAAAAGTTTGTTACTATATCACATTGACTTTATACTGCTTTTAATTTAAAATTAACTTATTGGGACAATTTTATTGGCTTCTAAAGGTGTGTGATGATCAATAAAAACAGAGAATGCTTCAAGACTCGTCATTATTTTTATGTTGCTGCCCTGTTTATAAAATCCACACTAAGGATGACTTTTCTCCATTGACCTCTTGTTAAATAAAAGGCCTTGCACGTCTTTAAGAAATGCACGTTGGATAGTTGCACTTATATGAAAGTTAAAATAAACAGAAAATAGGTTTAAATGGATTGGAATGCACAGAAAATTTTAGTTGAGGTATTTTTTTCCTGATATTTACATTTTTTCAGATAAAACTAACAAATACACAGTGACATTAAAATATTTTAACAATATCCTCTCAAGTCAGTACAAGTACATCTGAAAGAGCGAATTCATTATTCTCTGTTTTTCCAATGTGTCTTAAACTTGTCATGTTTTTTTTTCCTCTGAATGGGTGTTATTTCAGCTGAAACTCTTTTTCAGTTCCTTTATTTTTTCCTGTGTTTCACTTTACAGGAAATCATTTTGAAATAAGGTAAAACCACATGCACACACATACAGTTTATTTATAAATATATACATGCAAGCTGTAATGCAATTGCACAAAAACATTTACTATGCAAAGAAAATACCTGAAAATCTCACCAATATAATTTTTTTTAGAACAGAGGTATTTCATTAAAAAATTATTTATTTAAATTTTTGAGTTCAGAAATAATGGCCATTTGTAACACACATTGTTAAAATAAATATATGACAACAGCATGTTTTTATAACTGAGGGCAGCATATTTAGTACGAAAACAGACTTCCTGTGTGATGAAACAGTACCTGGAAAACCACACCCCAAAATATTTTCACTTCTCTTTTTATTTGAATTAATGAAATCTTTCTCTTCTTTCTGTTTCTCAGTAAACTCCGTTTGCACAATGGATGCAGTCATCTCCCTTCTCTGTAAGTTCTCCTTGTTATATTTGGATTTAATTTTTTATACTAAAAACTGATCCTTTGGACCATTTTAACAGTAACATATGTCATTTTAATTTGTTCTGTTTTTTTATCAGTTCTTTTATCTCTGACACATCTCGTTGTACCTCAAGGTATGTGATAATCTCCGTATGCTTTATAATGTTTGCAAACAAGAAAATTTGTGCAGTAATCCAGTGTTTGAATAATTAGTTTAGTTGTTCATCCATATGAAAGTTAATGTTTATGTTTATTTTTAAAAACAGCTGATTTTAAGTAATCCATCCGTGGGTTTTTTTCTCTTTAGCCCCCAGAATCACTTCATTTCGTGCCTCTGTTGAGATGGTTTCAAAGCATTCAAGGATCTTCTCTGGGGAGAATCTGGAGCTGAGATGCAACATTCCTGAAGAGTACAAGTCCACCTACAAGAGCTATCTGTGGTTCAGAGGATCCAGCCAGCTCCCACAGACCGGGGAGACCCTCAGGATGTGGAACCTCAATGTCAAAGACACTGGAAAGTTCTCCTGCCAGGGAACAAGAGATACAGCTCTGGGAATCTTAAAAACTCAGCCAAGTCTCCCTGTGGAGGTCAATGTGGATGGTAAGGTCTTATAAAAAAAAATACTTTAATACATTATATTTATTTGTTTGCACTTGAAATAGTTACTATTGCTCATCTGGTGAGTTTCTCCTTTAACACTAAGCTGTAACACAAACTGCTATGAGTCATTTCTTCTTCTTTCGGCTGTTCCCTCCTCAGGAGTCGCCACAGCACCACCTCCATCTCCCCCTGTCCTCACTCCAGCTACCTCCACGTCCTCTCTCTAACTATCCCTCCTCTGGACATGTTCAAACATTCTCAGTCTACGTTTTCTCCATCCACTCCATCCTGTCAGCACTCTCTTCTTCACATCTTTAACTCATTTGACTTGTTTCATTTTCAGTTTGTAAAAACCAGCTTGCTTCTTTGTTATTTTTCAAAGGCGGGTGGGCCATCCTGCAGACACCACCTCACCCTTTCCTCGTGGGAGAAAGCATAAACTTGCTGTGTCGCCTTCGAGTAAAACCTCCGGTTCATGAAACCATCTTGTACAAAAATGGCATCGAAGTGATGAGACAAAATGGCTCCAACTTACATTTCTACTTGACCGACGCGACCGTTGAGGACAACGGGATGTACTCCTGCAGAGCATCTTGGGATGTGAGGGGTCAGACGGTCTCTGTGAACTCTGTTGACACTCCTGTGCATGTTTTAGGTGAGTTTATTGATAGTCTCTGCTACTGGCCGGCACAAAGTTCAACTGCTGAAATTTGAACTTTTAAACAGCGTGATTAATCCCACCTCTCTGTAATGTCTTCCCTTCTAACAATCTGTCTCAGAGGTTCTGTCCAAGCCCATATTGGAGATCGATGATCAAATTGCCACGATTGGAAAAGATAAAATCAAACTCATCTGCCACGTCCAGTACAACGCTCCAGCTCCCGCTCCTCCCATTAACTACTACTTTTATAGAAACGACAAGCCACTGGGAACAGCGACTTCAGAGAACCATGACATAGTCCGAGGGGATCCAGGCTGGTACAGATGCCGGGCCAGGGTGCCAAAGTTGGATCTCTTGGAGTGGAGTGAAGCCAAAAGTTTTAGAGACGTTGCAGGTGCTTTAAAGTGAAAGTAGCCTACTGTGTTTCTGTCCTAAAATAATTCTTAAAATTCTTATCTGTTGTGCTGTCAAATAAGCAGAGTAGATACCGCATGAGTTTTGAGATAACGTTATCTCTTACCCAACAGGAGCACCGATGCCTCCACTTCCTCATGTTAGAAGCTACATGCCATTGGCTCCTACAAACTCACCTCCGGAGCGGTTCCTGACTCCTTCTCTTCGTGAGCACACAGAGGATTCCTCTCCATCCTTCTTTAAGGTTATTAGTCTGTTATCTAAAAACCAGTCTTCAAAACAAACACAATCTCCAGAGCCTTGATTTGTTTTCTAGAACAATTCACCTGGATAATATGCTGATATCTGGATTTCCTTTAGTTTATCTTGAAAGCTTAACTTTTGAGTGTTAGTCGCAGTGGGTGAATATTCTGGTATTGTGCAGTGATGCAAAAACCTGTATAGGTAGTCCAGATTTTTGTGTAGTTCTGTTGAAATGTTATAAATAAATAATAGCTTACCTAAATGGATCAAGGAGTTAACAGCTAGTCAGACAAGGGATAAAACCAAAGTGGACTGCTGGTAACTTAGAAGAAGTTGAATTTTTAAAACATCTCAGAAATTCATGCCAGTGATATTTTATAGACCTTTTTACTGTCAGTTTCACTTTCAAGTGCAAAAAGCAGCAGCTAGCTCTTCATGTGCAGCCTGGGGCACGTCCTGCAACAAGGTCACAGTACATCTGTTAAAAATAATTATATATTAATAGACTAACAGTGATGTACCAGTTTATAAAATAAATTGCAAAAGGTTTTTTCTTTAACATTTCTACTAACCCCCAGCATATATTGCTTCACAAAAACTTTACTGTGGAATAATCTGCATCTACTGTCACATTTGTAATCAAATAAATCGTTCTGTGTTGTGTCTGAACTGCTGGACTTTATTTTCAATGAACACATTCCATGAACTATAGAAAAACTTTGTATATAAAAAAAACAGCAGTGTAACGAAAAAGTCAAGAGATCACTGAAACGTTCTCCACTATTGAAAGAAAGACATTCTCATTGTAAACAAACGTACAATACCCTTGATAATATAACAATAGATCACACTGACTTTTTGCATACTAAAGCAAACATAAAGTCTTTTTATAATTTTTGATTATAGAAAAAAATAACAGGATAATTAAGGTGATAGTACAAACATGGAGGACTCAGAGTTGGAACTGACAGTGTGTCATGAAATCAAAATACTTTAAAGTATATATAAATAATTCAAGGTTTAAATGAAGAGTTAAGATGAATTCTACAAGGGGAATCATTAGTCTCAGTACATCCTTTTATTTCAGAACTTATTTGGATATACATCTTTTGGAGTTAATCCAAAGACTGCACAAGGACTTGTTTACTTTGGAATCCAAGGTGATGAGCAATACACTTTTTTTCTCCGTAATTCAGCTGGTATTGAAAAATAATGAGATAATAATAAGAAAGCAGTGCATAGCACCGTCAGTGTTTGGTGTTTTTTTCAGTGTGGTGACAGTCTTGCTGAGGAGCTGATTGTCAATATAAAGACAAGAGGGTCAGGGTTTGTCTGGGTAAATTAAAAACCCAGAGAAGATGCTGTCGTCCTCACTGCTGGCGTACACCCCATTCCAGTCTCTGAATGTCTCCATCCAGACCTGATCCCCTGCTGCCAGCCTTAGTACCACAAGAGCAGACGCTTGGTCGATGTCTTGACCGTACAGAGAGTCCCGCGTCCTCACTTTCCTTGACCCGTTCACTACCAGAGTGGCTCTTAGTGGCTGATTACGTACTGTGAAATGGAAAGAGAAGACATAAACTCCAGGGTGGACGCATACAAAACTGTTTGAAGTAATGTTGAAATGATTCTCTTCATTGTAGAAGATTTTGTCAAAGCGGATTGGGAAGCCAGAGGGAGGAAAGGATTTTCTTGGGGAGATGCCCACACTGAAGGCAGATCGTTTCAGAGAATACCCAGATCCCTTGGCTCCTTTAACCCCACGAAAGCCCCGTTCCCCTCTCATCCCAGGGTAACCTCTTTCCCCTTTTGGCCCAGATGTTCCTCTTATGCCCTGTGGTCCTTGAGGGCCTGGCACTCCTGGTTCTCCTTGTAGTCCAGGATGTCCCGGGTCGCCTCGAATGCCAACAGGACCTGGGGTGCCATGCTTGCCATGCAGTCCTGGTATTCCCATTGCACCCTGAATACCTGGAGGTCCAGGTTCTCCCCGCTCACCTTTAGGTCCTCTCTCCCCAAATACGCCACAGTCTCCTTTATCTCCTTTCTCTCCCTTAGGACCCAGCTCAACAGCTGTTCCTGGAGGTCCAACAGGTCCTTGTGGTCCTGGTTCTCCTTTCTCTCCAGCAGTACCATTCTGGCCAGATTCTCCTTTTTCTCCTCTCTCACCTTTGACACCGTCCAACCCTAGTTCACCTTTTTCACCTTTGTAGCCAGCATCACCTATAAAGTTAGAACACTAAGTGAGAACTAATGAAATCTGACAAAAATGCATTCAGATCAAATAATCTGAGGTACGTTTTACCTTTTAGTCCTGATTTCCCTGGAAGTCCTGGTGTCCCTGCAATACCACTGTTTCCTTTGTCCCCTTTATCACCTGAGAAATTTATGTAAATGATCAAAAGATTAAAGTCTATTAAAAATGATGTGAGTTCGTGGAGGTAAGCGATGCTAGATGGTGCTGTTGTCCTTATTCAGTTTGCTGCCAGTGCTGCACATTCCCTGATAACATGTTTTTGTAAGATAACATTCAGCAAAATTCTTGATCCTGATTTCTTTTTTGTTTTGATTTAGTTTTGATTTAGTTTAATACCTCATGTCATAATTTGAGTATGTGTTGCATTTTTTAAATTTACACTTCTACTTATGTTAGTTTTGCATATTTAGATTTTTTTTTTGTTTAGTTTTGTCTTTGACTTGACAATGCTGGTGGATTGTAAACATGGCACACTGCACAATATGCTGTGATGCATACATTAACTGAACAGAAAATATAAAAGCTGTCAATCATATCTAAAGAATAAACTCTGAACAACATTAAAAAGGCACAAAAAAAACTGCTGATCAAGACCTTTCTAACAGAATACAAGAAAGCAAAATAATAAAATATAGGGAGGATTCAAAACGTCTGAAATGTTTTTCCTTGTTTTAGATGTACTGTGTGTTGTGTTGTTACACATAGATCTTACTCATTGTTTACAGTATAACATTTATACCATATACTATTTACCTTTTTCTCCTTTAAAGCCTATAGGACCACCCATGCCAGGTGGTCCAGGTAAACCAGCAGGTCCTGCAGGGCCGATGTCACCTTGAGGCCCTTTAAAAGTGAAAATAAGTGATCCTCAAAATGCTGTGATTGCACACAAGCACGAAGGTAAAACAACATATTATCAGTGAGGATAATACCTGCTAATCCTCTTTCTCCTTTTAGGCCCCTGGGGCCCCTTTCAGGCGGACAGCACTCACAGAAGTTGAAGTAGCACTCATTGTAATCCAGGGTGTAATTCTCAGGGCCAACACCAGGGGGCTCAGTGTTTTCACTGTAATATGGTGGATAGAGGTGACTTTGGTATGTGGTCTTCACTGTGGTAGGCTGAGGCTGAGGCTGAGGCTGAGGCTGAGGCTGAGG
>JAVKLF010000063.1:7938716-7952901 GCA_034783495.1 Millerichthys robustus | reverse complement strand
AGGCTGAGGCTGAGGCTGAGGCTGAGGCTGAGGCTGAGGTCGAGGCCGTGGCTGGGCTTGCACAGAGTTTGGAGTCACCACTATCTTTAAAGTCTTGGGTGCGCTGGTGGTGACAGATTTGTGGAGAGTGACCTGAGGGACGGGCTTCTTTGTGTACAGGTACTTTGGTTTTTGAGTAGTCTTTGCTTTAGCTGAGAACACCATAAAAATACTCAGTACAACTACAGCCACAAGAGTCGACTGGCAGGAGAAAAACCTCATGGTTGACTAGAATCTGGAGGGAAAAATTAAATGCACAGGTTTGAATTAATTGTGGCTTTCCTCTAACCAACACAGGGTTAGCAATTTACATACAGACTCAATTCAATCATACACTCTCACTAATAGTTAAATTTGTTGGTTTCCTGGCAAAATCCAGCTTTTAAGCATACGCCACAAATTTACAATCGGATTTAGGTCAGTGCTTTGGGAAGGTCATTTCAGAAGCTTAACCTGCTTTCTCCATTCAAAAACCAGGTCTGATGTACGTTTTGGATATTTGTCATTTTGGAACATGTATCCTGTCTAAGTTTCAGACAGACAGAGTTGAGGGGAAGTTGTAGAATTTGGATGTAGTCCTCTTCTTCATTTTTCCAGTACCACAGCACAATGCTACCACTGCCATGCTTGACAGTTTGTAACCCTATCCTTTTTTCCTGGCAGTTGCATCTCTAATATCCTTCTACCAATATACCCACTCTCCCTCCTCTGGACATGTCCAAATCCTCTCAGTCTGCACTCTCTAACTTTACGTCCGAGTTATTCAACCTGTGTTTTATGTCATTCCTCATCTTATCCATCCTTTTCACTCACAAGGAGAATCTTCAGCTCTACCGCTTCCAGTTCTGTCTCTAAACCATACCACTGGTCTCACTACTCTCCTGTAAACCTTTCCTTCTACCTTGCCACCTTTTTGTCTCAAATCACTCCTGAAACTCTTCTTCATTTATTTCATCCTGCCGCTTCTTCACCTCTTTACCACACTCTATATTATCCTGGACAGTCAACACTTGAAATCCTACATTGTAGCCTCACTGTTCCATTTGCTTCGTTCTCATTTATCCACTTGTACTTTGTTTAGTACAGCTGACTTTCATTCCTCTTCTTTCAAGTGCATACCTCCACCTCTCCAAATTCTCTTCCACCTGTTCCCTGTTTTCAACACAAATCACAATATCTCACTTCACCACAGTGATTCTGGTGTTTCAGCAGTTAACTCATGGCAGGATTGAGTCTTGGTAGTTCTGAGATTGATCCTGATTTCCTAACTAAATTGTTTTCATCTGAGACTGACCGAATGGGTCTTCTTTCAAACCAAAATGGTAACATGTCATGATAACTTTTTATGCATTTACATGTACAGTTGTTTGAACAGCTAAACTCAGAATCTGAATTTTTTTAGAATTTGTGTAAATCTACACCTTTCCTTCTTAGATCTTCACTTGAGTTCCTTAAATTTTCCCATTTTTCTGAGTATTGGTCGATCCAATGAATGCAATGAACCAGCTGCAGTCAATCATGATCAAGAAGTTAAATGGTCTTGACCTTGTTGAGTTAAAGACATCCTTGAACTTTTAGCATCACTTAAAAAAATTAAAAAATTTTTGCTATATATTTGAGTCTGTGCTTCTAATTTTAGAACTAAAAATTTAGAATTTTAGAAAAAACAGTAAATTCAACATGTACACCTAAATCTTGTTTTTAAAAATCCCAGAAGTTGTGTGTTGAATTCCACTGTGGAAAACCAAGATCCAAATAAATCATTAAACACCCAAAGTTAATATTACATTTATGCTGTTATACCATAAGGGAATGTAATTTCTGACAGCAAACCTACTTTCAATTAACTAGAGTTATTACATGTTGCTACTGAAAAGATTTTTGCCACATTTTTGCCACATTTGTGTGTTCAAGTGTAACAATCTATCCACCATCAAATTTACATGAAAGATTGTTTTTATTGGTTGCCTTTCAAAAAAAAATTTTTAAGATAAATATTCAACAAAGTTCATTAGACTCACCCAGTTCTGCATACGTAATACAGTCATTTATCCTCAGTAGCAGAGTCTTGGAATACGCACCAGGAGCTCTAGGTCTTTCTGATAACTCTGCCAGGCTTTGGGTGAAAGAACATCCCACAAATAAGGAGTATATGTCTGAAGCAAAGGGGGAGGTCTAAAAACACCCCACTAAGGTGGACTGACCCAAGGAGAACCACTGCGCTGTAGCCCATTTTCTGTACCCTTGTTGTGTAGAAAGGTGCTTTTGTGACACAGAATCCAGTGCCCGTCATGAGCACTCCTTTACTGCAGGTTAGGCAAGGAGCAAAGGCCGTGGGGCAATGGGTCACCTGATATGGGAGGCATTCCTTCTGTCCTGGCTCTTAACGCGGAACAAAGCCAAGCAAAGAGAAGTCCGAAACAGAGGCCAGTGGATTTTTTTCTCTTCTTTTTTCAAGCAGGGGTTTGGACATACTTTGGTTGTTGTAGCTACAAGTGAAAAGGGGAACAGTTTGTGTAATCTTAAGTAGAATGTTTCAGGCTAACGTTGATTATAAAATCTGTAACTGGTTATTAGAATGACTTAATACCAAATCTACGCATTGGCACATAGCACAGGGAGCTCATTATGTTCAATCTGCCGATACTTGGTGAACATCCAGAGGAAAGCTTTAGCTTAAAGAGCTCCGATAATCACTCAGGAGCTGCTAAACCTGAGCTGTTTGTCGAATGAACCAGCTTATCCCTTTTAAATCAGCGTAGTTGCAAAGCTTGCCTGATCTCCATGGCTGACTTTTCTGCACATGAACTCTCAAGGTTGCTGGCAGTGACATCTGTTAACTATGATTGTGTGTCTGGACAATGACTCATTCTTACGGGGTAACCAGATAGCATCGGGTTTTTGTAGAAAAGTGATTTTCTGGTAGCTGTCTAGTTGAAACTCTTGACTTGCCAGTGACAAAGAATGTTTGAAAAGTGGACATGCCTCAGTTGCCAAAGACCTCATGTCCCTGGAGAGATCTGTGTCCGGCTAAAAGTGAGCAGGGAGACGGGAAATGAAATTTTAGGGAATTAGAGAGGGTTGATGGGGGAATGAAGGAATGAGGCGAAAGCTACTAAAGGCAAAAACTTGTTTTGTTTTAGCTGTTTTAGCCACTTCTAATATTTGGTCTGCCTAATACCCACACCCCCACACTCCTGCTTGCTGCTTTCCTTTTTCCCAACAGCTAGAGTAAAGTGTCCATGACTTACCCCAACCCCACCCCTTCCAAAAAAAAAAACAAAACAAAAAAAAACCTGATGAAGTGTGAGATATGCAGAAATGCTTTGAGAAAGAAAAGGTTTCTTGTGGGTTTCTCCATGCCTGACCTCAACAACATAGTCTCTGAGCTCTATTCAGACCACACACAACAGCAGCGGTCAGTTTACAGCGCCCAGCTAGTCACAGAGGACCCAGGTACCACTCACCTACCCATTGATTTCACACTGACACCGGCCCTGCCCTCAGCATCCATCTACACACTCTAAAGCACTATTACTAGCATTTAGAACACGAAAGAGTTAACTTACACAGCCAGTGCAGCCGAGTAGAGAGAGAACCAAAGATGACTCGGATGGATGGACGAGTATTACCTTACATTAACCCTATTCATGTAAAGGAGATCTTGAAGTTGCTGTGAGTACTGAGCACGTTAAAGAGAGTTAGTCAGTAACAGAGAGACGTGGCAACAAAGTCACCCAAAAGTTCTCCGTCACATTTGGCTCTAATAAAATTGTTGATGTTTTTGTGTTCTTTACTGAGCTTTTATCAAGGAAAATCTAGACCCACTGACTTTAAGAAACAACCATGTTGATGCTGAGTTTTGCTTATCAGATGAAGCACTTTGCTTTCCTTTCACTCTCTAACAAGTCTTTAATACGGTTGCTTGCGTTCTTCAGCGTAAGACCTAGTGTTTGCCCAAAGTTGGTTGTGCAAACACAATGTCCTTTTGCACACAAGAAAACCAGTGGCAGTGGCAATAAAACCATGTCACCAAAGTTGTAAAAAAAGATTTCTTAGCACTAGGGGTATCTGCTAAAGATGACTCTCAGCTATCAAACAAGATTTTAGCTCAATATTTGTAAAATGTGTCAGAGTCTATTTTTGAAAGCAGTTTGTTTTCCTTTATTTTAAATTGGTCAGCAAACTAAAAGTCTGTGTATATTTGATGTGACAGTGCAGCAGGAAGTGTGTACTCCTGTCTAGCAATATGTAGTTTTTCATGTGGCTGCCTACTAAATTCCAGGACCGTCATAAAGGCTCTGAGCTTCTGATGGTTGTTTTTACTCCTAATATTTGACTAAACTCAGTGACTGCTTCAGTTCTCATGTCTGCAGTTTATGAGGATGTTTAAATGATAGCAGAGAAAAGTTTCGATTGAAGTTTCAACTCGATCAGGTGCGACTATAAGTGAGGTGTATTAATCTTTACTAAGTATTCCAACTTTCAACTCCACCGAACCTTCTACGAAAATGAGTAAATCCTAATGAAAAAAATTCAAAAAATACAAAAATAAAATAAAGAGCTATATTGTCTTCACCTTCACACCACTCATCTTAAATCCTAAACTGATTATTTTCCCTCTCCAGTGTTGAGTTTTAGCTCATTTAACAGACTCCATGAACCTTGGAGGGATCAGGCAGGTCTGGTGTCCACATCATCTCTCCCTCTTTTCTGAGAGTCACAGTAAAATTCTTGGTACTCAGTCAAACATTCCTACACAGCAGCTCACTCACTTGTCAGCAGTTTCTCTCTGTTTTTGATTAATATTTATAACTGTTCTCTAGACAAGCAAGATCAGTTCAAATGAATCGTTTTGTTACACCTAATCATTCTTTGTGTCATAATCTGTGACATTTTGACTTTTTTTGTGTAAAAATGTGCAAAGAAATTGCACATCAAGACGGAAACACATCTGTTGTTTCTTTTTTTGACCACTTGGTGGCAGACGTTTTTTGTCTTGGCAGTTGCAGCGATGAAAATGTGAGATCTCTCACACGCTCATCCTTAACCTGATATAATTCAACTCAGTAATCCAGATGGTGATTACAGTTTTCACAATATAGTTTAGGAGAATAAAGCCACACTAGTCTTCAGCAGCTCCTGTTTAAAAAACAAATGCACACCTAATTTTTAGAACCAAGTGGGCCAAAAATGGAAACAATTCTGTGCTGGTGTACTGTGATGAAGAGGGAGCTGAGCTGCAAAGTGAAGCTTTCTGTTTATTAGACTGTCTATGTTCCAACTCTCACCTGTGGTCACAAACTTTGTTTGGTGACCGAAAGAACAGGATCGCAGTGATCAAAATTAGTTTTCGCCGATGGCCTGGAAATGCTTTGGAGTTGTTCTGGAAGAGTTGGATATAGAGAGAGATGTCTGGGCCTCAAATTACTGCCCTGAGACCCAACTTCAGAACAGAACAAGAGTCATATGTGTGGATGGATGGATGGATGGATGGATGGACACACCTATTTTCTTTTGCAGTGAAAACCACCCAACTGCATCCAAGCCTCATTCCTGGTTCAAGCTGAGGTCTGACATCTTGCACATTTCACCAACCACGTCCATGTTCACAATCAATGATTCTTAAATCAGGATACAGAGATCAAGGTGTGTTGAGACGTGGACTGGTTTTCTTTGATCAGTAATGATTTAATTTCATATTGTGTATAAATGTCACCGCACAAAGCTTGTTTGATTGTTCAGAGATTAGTCAGAAGTGACGTCTTGACATAAAAGCATTTTAATCCTTCCTGGAAGCACAGCTTTATAGATGATATTCATTGTACTAAAACCTCATGTTTGATTCTTTGTGCTCTTTGTGCGTATTCCACTGAATCTTAGTGTGTACAAAACCTTTGTAGATAAGTAGTTTCAATTCAGCTTTACACAATTAAAAAAATTTTTGAAAACCTATATTTTTGTTTTGCGAGGGAAAACATTAATTATTGCGGCTATCAAATATATATAACAAGGAAAGACAGATAAAAGAACAAGCTCCACCGTGAAACACTACAACAGATAAATACACACACACCCACATGTACAAACAATGAGCCTTCAAACAAACCTGTTAAATGACAATACATCGGGTGCTGTAAAGCACTCTAAAGCATAATTTTCCAAAATCTGTTTTCACATTGAATCCCAGGACTTAAAGGTAACTTCTCACATTTTATGTTCATGTGAAACAACGTGAAGCAGTGGAGGTGTTTTTTGAAGTGTTAAATTATTCACTCTGAGAGAGAGATGATGTCAGTTCGTGCTAAAAATTTTTTATGTATTTCTGCACTGACAGTACTACTGCTGAACAGCATGGTGTGTGTGTGTGTGTGTGTGTGTGGGGGGGGTGTTATACTATTAATATGTTTTAATATTATCACTGTAGTTTTTAATTTCATGAAAGTGTTTCATAATCATGACAGTCAGTTTTCAATATTTTCTACACATTGTAATAGAATAAAATTTAAAGTAACACAGGTTTTAATTTAGAGAAGGCTTTCTGAGTTGGAGAAAAGCCAGGACCTCATATGATCACACACCATTTTGGGTGGTGGGTTAAGGTTAGGACTAAGGCGTTTAGGCTAGGGGATGAATTAGGAAGTCAAAGGTGAAATAATTTAGAGCACAGTCCTTCATCATGTTGAACTCTCCACCTCCACTTCTTCCATCAACACTACAGCTGCATGCCCAGGGCACGGGTTAATCGCTTAAAGTCTAGTTAAAGGATAAAGATTAAGTTTAGGGTTGGTTGTCAGAGTCAGGTTTAAAATCAGGATCAAGGGTTAAAATTAAGGTCCAGGTGAAGTTGGGGGGTTAGAGGTAGGGCCAGATGCTGAAAGGAATGACAGCTGAATGGATGCATGGTCTTCATAGAGATAGAAAAACAAACTTGTGCATCTCCAACTAAGTCTGCTGTTGACTCTCAGGTTGTTTGGTGATTGAGCAGAATATTGTTGACATGTTTATTTTCATGGTTCTCCTGGAGAAGACTACAGGAGTTTTATTTGTAGAGAAACTGAGAGTGGACGTCAGTAACTGTTTCAATATTTGAACACTTTTTGAGTTTTTTCCTGTGAATTTAGTCCTGACAGTCTTGTGTGTTTGTGTTTCTTCGTGTCACGTACCCCACTGTCTGACACAACAGTCGCTATAGGAGTCCATCCCCCCACCCCCGACCCCCCTGCTCCTTTTCCCATTGTTTGGGTGAAACAGTAACACAGGACACACGTAAACAAAACAGAAACGATACACCAGACTTCTCTCGGTGAGTTACACGTGTGTTTAAGTTTGCAGTTACCTTTGTTCACACCTTGTTTTTTATTGAGTTAAACTTCAACCCATTCCTTCCAGTGACCCGTCCAGAAATTGTTTTTGGGAGGTGGCCCTGTTGAAAATCTTGGCACCAAAACCAAAACAGAATTTCAGTAGATATGTCATGTTGTTGTCATGTGTAAGTTAATTGACAAATACAGCAATATAAGAATTAGGGAATCGCCCTCTGATAGGTCTACTTTAGGTTTTGTTTGTTTTTACTCTTGACATTACTTTAAAAATAAAAAAAATAAAAATTTAGGAGAAGACAAGCTTCAATAAGCTTCTTGTGTGACATGGGATTTGTTTCTGTCTCAGTTTTTTAGGTCTGTTCACCGTGCTCACAGTAACTTCTGTCCCATGAAGGAATTAGGGACATCACCTTTTCATGTCAAAAAAGAGGGGGAAAACAGAAACAAGAGAAAAGGAGGGCTAACAATGGACTTAAATAGAATTTGGGGACATGTTTAAGTATTTTGGGCTGAGTGTGTTAGCCTCTTTTGTCTTCCAACACCTTGGATAAGTACAAGGTAGAGGTGTTGAGTTACAACTCATAAACACAGCTGTCCTGTCAATCCCTCACCTGCTACTTTAGTTTTGTAACACTGCAAGAAATTGTTCATAATCTCAAACCCATTTATCTGATCATGTTAAAAATGAACATGGTTAATTATACTTGGCTTAACACAGAAGGTAGCACTGGTGTGGATTCTCACCCAGATGGCAAATCCAAAGGAAAAAAAATAATAAAGCAGCTGGACTTTTGTTTTGTAGCTGAAGCAAAACTTTTTCAGGTACAAAATAGAAGTCAAGTTGCTTTTACTTTTTTTATTTTTCTTTTATTTTTTTTAAAGAACGTTTTGCCTTGAGTCAGCAGCACTGTAGAAATAGGAGGTCACCAGGTGTATGCAGGGTAAACAAAACCCCTGAGCATTCATTCCTTGTTTTAGGAGAACTGGTTTGGTGGCTCTTCTTCCTATTGTGTGAATTTATTTCATGTGGTTACAGTCTTTTTGGTCCTAGATGTGAAATCCTGAAGCTTTTCTTCTTTAACTTCAAAGTAATCTGTGATCTGCTAAACTGAATAAATATCCTCCCTTAAAATGTTTCATCCAATGACACAAAAACACACCCAGGCCCTGTTTTTCTCTTCGTTCTTGTTGGAAAAATGTGAAATTAAAAGAAACGTTTATCAAATATTGTAGGAAAGCAATAAAATCTGAGTACAATATAAAAAAGCACTTTAAGGCAAAGAGACAAACAAAAGAACAATTTAGGTGTTATTTATGGCCACAAGAGATACACATAAATAATTCTTTTTTTAAAAATCACAAAAACATTTGGTAATTGACATTGTAACCAGCCAAGCATTTACCAGTACATATAAATATACAACCTCATATAAATAAAATTAACTTAGAGAGTGAAACCCTTGATCCAAAACATAAAAAAAATTTTACAATTCAAGTTGATTTTAGGCTGAAAAATTTGCTCAAGTTTATCAAAACGACTAAATACACTAAAACTAAATCCTTTCGGTCATTTTCTATAGATCAGATAGAAGAGAAAAAAACAGTTTCTTTAGTCGAGTGTATCGTTTTTCACCTTAACGAGTTTTCCTGCAGCAATTTGATATTTAGCATGAGACAGCAAACACACGTGGAGTAAAGCTACAGTATGTTATGAACAAAGCCAAGCCTGAACATAAAGGTGTGTTGTGTCAATATTTACTCATACTTTGTCCTGAGCGCACCTTCTCTGACATACCAACAGGTTTTTTTAAGAAATGGCTCGGCTTTTATCTATGCAATAATTTTTATGTTTCTCAGTAAAGTGGAAGAAACAAACAAATTCTAGTTCAAGATCAGTTGCATCAGTTTTACATGCTTTGCTGCACTAAACTCTACAACAGGGCAATTCAACTGGTGGCCCGGGGACCACATCCGTCCTGCAGGTGAGTTCAATCCGGCCCACTGATGAGTTCATTGAACACAAAACTAGATTTTAAATTAGAAAAGAAATCTATGAGAGAAAAAGTCATTTTTAAAAAATGAAATGACACCATCTCCATCTGAGAGGTGATCTTGTTCTAGGGTTGTACTATAAACAGATAAAAAATCCTGAGCTGTTCTGCTTTCATCATAAACTGTACTCACATAGCAAAACTTGTCTGGCCCAGTTCTGGCCCACACCGGTCTGCTATGTGAGAGGTTTCTCTTACAGTCTCAAGCGCCTGTCAAATATAAAATGCTGCAATGACCCTCTGAAGTTTATAGTTTGAAAATCACACGGAGGAAAGGAGCTAGTAGTGTTTTGTAGCGAGACAAGCATGCATGTTTGACCCTATCATGCAAAACCTGGAGGAGGTACGCATTCATACAGGACATTTACAAATGTTTCAAAATCAGGGTGTGAAATTGAAGTCCTGTTGTGTAACACCACGGGTTAAGGCCAGAGGTTGTGGGATGTAAAAAAAAAAAAGGCAAGTACTGCTCAGATTTCCAGACAATTCGAGTGAAATCTTCATGCTCTCAGTCTTTTGGTGAATTGGTCTGACTGTGGTTCAATGGGAAGTTAAAGGGTTGAGCTACATTAAAATGATTTACAGACTCACTTATGTCCCTTCTTCCATTTTCTTATTTTTTTTGGTCTTAGTTCATAAGTGCCACAGTGCTCTCTGTTTGACCGCCAAAGATCCCAGAGAAAAACTCCAGCGCCAGTCGCACATGGATGGGTACAAAGACGTATGAGGTGTAGATTACCATGGCGACGGCAGAGAAGAAAATGGAGTTAAAGATGGACTTTTCCCATGGTTCCAGGACGTAGATGCCAGTGATGAGCAGGTACTGATAGTAGAGCCAAGCCAAGTACTCCCTTGTGTTTTTGAAGCTCATCCTGAAAGCTGAGTGGAGAGAGAACAGAAAAATCTGTGAGTTTTAGCCAAAAAAAATAGAAGAGAGAAGCACAAAGTACCCATAAGATTAATTTTTTTCTTATTTGTTGTTGTTGTAAAGCTTTTTTATGACACTTTGAATATTTTTGCTCTATAATTGATAAAAATGCCAAAGCAGGGAAAAGAGATTCTCTGTGCACTGAAATCACACAAAATGACATATTTCCACAGTTTCCCTGTAACAATTGAGTCAAATTTTGTTGAGAGTCTTTACACATACTGAAAAATAGAACACAGCCCTGGTGCTAGATTTATAAGCACTGAGGCTACATTTACACACTGCAGGCAAAAGTGACCCAAGTCTGATATTTTTTTTGCTTATTTACAACTTATATTGTATTTTTTGGTGACAGTATAAATGCAAAAAATGTGATTTATTCAAATCGGACCCAGGTCTTTTTTATATGTGATACTGAATTGGCTAAATAATTAATGTTTTTCAAGGCACCTGCTGTCTGAATGGTCATGCCACAGGGTTATATGTAACATCTCAGATGTTGATATTGCAGTTTAGTGTATGTTTGTTTTATAATTATTTTCAATCTGGGCAGTTTCAATCCTCCATATGCACTGAAAATGTTTTGCTCTGTGTCTCTAATGACTTTGAGAAGCCCTAATGGAAATTTATCTCCAGTTAGAAGAAATAAAACTCTGTTGTTAGCTGTTTGCTTATTAATAAGCAGATACCTCTAGACCACAGTGCCCTGAGGGGGTCATCAAGCAGACCCATGAAGCCTCAGCCCCTTTACAGAATTCAGTAAGTATAAGGAAGGAAAAGCACCATTGTGGCTCCAACGTGACATCACTCATTTCCCATGCTTGTGTTTGTTATTGTATACTTGTGCGCCTGTCTGCGTCGACAGGTTTTGTTTCCTTTTGAAGCAGAAGTCAACAGAGTTCGAGGGACAGGCATTTATGAACCGCCAAGTGTAAAATAAAATGTCAAAAAGTGTCACAAACACATTTTCATTATTTAGCACACTATCTGAGTGTAAAATCCTACTTTAAAAAAATCCATTAACATTTTATTGTTATTTAGCTGACTGTTCTTACATTTAGCTAATTTATACTAAAATGGTCAATTTAAAAGTTAAATGTTATGTTTAAATGGTAAATCTTAAATCCAAATGTAAAAGTTACCGGTAAATGTAAATGTAGCCAAATTGAAGTATTTCAGTAAAGAACGCAGCATTTGTCTTTGGTGTGCAAATTTTGTTAAGCTTCTAACTCCGCTGAGGATAGTATTTAAAATAAACTCGACATGTGTTGATTGAAAACAGAATGGATGGAATCTGTGGTCCAACAGTTTGAAGAGCAGCCACAACTGCAAGGCCGCATTCCATTCTGAAATACTTCAGAGTAACCTTTAACATGTGGCCACAACATTTACATTTCACTTTTACATTGGTGACCTTTTTCAACATTTCATTTCACACTTTGCGTCCGCATTTGCATTTGCATGATCTTCAGTAAAGCCGAGTTAAAATTATCCAATGATCTGTTTTTGCCCTACAAATGCACCTGTGTCCAGGTGTGATGTAAGCTGTGTTTAGTCCTGAGGAAGAAGGCTCGTGCCACGGGGTGCGGGGGCGGAGCCAACAGGTGCATGCTGCTTTTAAATCAGGACAACACAGGTAAACAACTTTGTTTACAAACTGTAGCCTATACAAAATAATGAGAAAAAAAAACAATTCGTAAATTCAAAAAACATTGTAGGGATTGTTGATTGAATTTGTAACTTTGAAGCTCATATTTATGACATTTTCTTTCTTGACCTTTTTTTTTAGGATAATTAGATTTTTTTTAAATCACAAATAATCAAATTTGACCAAATGACACTTTTTTGGATGGATCCAAACGAAAACTGAAAATTTTAAAACTAGGCCGCCGGTACATTTAATCTATTGTTGCGCATAAATGAGGAAATCAATTAATAGATCTGGGTTAATCCCTGCTGTCATGTAGGCCTACCGAACCCCATGGTACCGACTCACCTCCGCACAGCGAACCTCCTCCGAACCTGAAGACAGTGATGACACGAGGACGGGCTGCCGCTGCTTTGCGTCAATCCGTTTGTTCGGCGCAAGCATATATGCTGCTCTGCACATCCAGACCTGGGAAATGTCACCACACCCACAGCTCGTGCTTACATTAAACCACTCACCTGGATCATGCAGGTGGAGTGACCGAGGACTGTTTGACGCATAGACCAGCGAGTATTTGTGTGTGTGTGTGTGCGCGTGTGGTGGTGGTGGGGGCAGCAGCTGAAGCATCAAAGAAGTAGTCCAACCATTTCAGATCCGCATTTTTATAAAACTTTTCTTGTCTTGCCGCATCCCTCCGGCTCCCTCTGTGCCCGGGACCCGGGACCCGGGACCCGGGACCCCCTCACCCCCCACCCCCACCCCCGGGCTGCTGCGGACAGCCGCAGTGACGCAGCTGCACGAGGAAAAACAAGCAGCTGAACCAAACAGGAGCCTCACTGCTGAGCACATGGACCGCAGCCGGGATGCTCATCCAGGGGCGCCACCAAGGTTTTTTTAGTAATTAGGAGTTAAAAATATAAACACAACAAACTATAAATGCAACAAAGTAAAGCAGCCCTATGTGTATATCTGAATTCTTGTATTTGTGAAATAACCTGTTTGTGACAACAACCTAAAGAATCAGAAATTTTATTCTGGTTTTTGGTTTTGGTGCCATGATTTCAGTGGTCATGAACATGCCTGGAGGCACTATCTCTCTCCGATTGTAGTACTAAAAAACGTTTTTTTTTTTCTTTTTCCAATAAGAATATAACTCTATCCATGTACTGCAGCATGATGCCACCACCACCATGTACAAAACAAAAACCATGTGATCCCAACTGTAGCAGTGTTCTCAAAAATATTACATGTGTATGTGTCATTTTTTAACATTATTTATACTCTTTGATTCCATTTTTTTAAATTTTACTTACAGGATAACCCAAAAACTGTTTTTACCTCCCATTTTTGGAACAGTCAGATATATACTGTTAAGGCATTTAATAAATAGAGGTTTGCCAACCAGCTAGTTCTGATGCGGAATTATTGGTGTGTAAACAAGGGCAGAGCTGATGAAACATAATGGCGATACGCATGGATACACTGCTAGTTTGTTAAGAGTTAGAAAGACCGGTTTAAACTTGGAGCAGATCTTTGTTAAAGGAGAAGAAACGACCAGCTGGCTTATTTACATAAAGCTCAAACAGGTGCTGTGCTACGCTGACTATTTAAATCAGAGCTTTATACAACATTTAAAAATCACACTTTTATCGATTACGCTTGCAAGTGAATCAGAACAATTAATAACATCAAGAAAAGATGGCTTAAAGCAGCAGTTCTAGTGTCACCTCTGAAAATACTAAGCTCTGTGTACCACCCATTACAACAGTAGTAGTACAAGCTTATATTTATATCTGACATCAACATACAAACTGACTAAACACTAACTTTAACCCTGATTGAAGGTTGCAGTTTAAGATAGATAAAAACACACACTGCAGCCTTGGATTTTGTTCAAAACCACAACTGAATACAATTTTGTGGACATTTTGAATCAGATTTTCTTACTGTTGTACATATTAGAAACTTTAATTACACTTGCACCAGTACAGAGGCCTACAGTAAATAAAGTATGGAGACTCGACTCTATACTAGTTTCCATAAGGGTTCTCACAATATTTTCATTTTAACACATTTCCAAATGAAACCAGCATCACATTTAGCTTAAACCAGCCTTTTTTTTTCTTATTCTGGTTTTGGTATTTTTAACTTTACATCACACTTAAGCAAACTGTGGTTAATTTGCTTGTTATTT
>JAVKLF010000063.1:7926270-7938616 GCA_034783495.1 Millerichthys robustus | reverse complement strand
TTTTTTCTTATTCTGGTTTTGGTATTTTTAACTTTACATCACACTTAAGCAAACTGTGGTTAATTTGCTTGTTATTTCACTTGTAAATAATTGTAAACTTGTAAATAGTTCTAAACAAATTTCCTCCGAGTACCACTAGACAGGATTCCAAGCACCACCAGTAGTACTTGTACCACACTTTGAGAACCACAGGCTTAAAGTATTTTTAATCACAAAGGCTCAGACTGAGCACAAGCAGGGAAAAAAAAAATTGGTGAGGAAGTCAGGCAGAATTACACACATATGCAAGCACACATACTAGCATTGTGGATTCTCTTCATTCACTTTCCCAAGTAGATCTGATTACCGTTAAAAACCAGCTCAGATTTGTGGAAAAGGAGACGGGTCCTCCTCCGCCCTCCTCATGTTAAGATGCGAGACATGCCACAAAGACTAGAACACATCCTGTAATACACACACATTCCACTGGAGTATTCATTACATTATTTTATATAAATAAACGAATATAAGCCCTAAAAAAAAACACATTTGATTTTTTTTTATTGCAGTCAGTTTGTAATGTTCCTAAGCAAATTCAATGGGTAACTATATATATTTTTTGTTTGTTTTAGCTTCGCAAATTAAGCTTTAAAGTCCTTGTGTTACATTTGTAAACACTTATAACTTCCATAAATCAGTAGCTAAAGATCATCATCACATAAATCATAATATAAACACTTCCCAGCCTGCAGGTGTAAATTTACATGAATTTACTTTCTTCACACTAGTGAGAATTGATTGCATTTAGGATATTTGCATGTAGTACTGCCCTACAGGTGTTAAAAATATAAACATCCCAGTGATGAAGTGCTGTTGTACATGCTTGTACCAATAAATTAGGACCTGCAGGTGGGAGATTAATAGCAGCGCTGTTTGGACCATGGTTCAATTTTATTTATATCTTAAGCTTCCAGCAGATTTCAGAACACAAGCTGCACTTTAAACACACATCATGGCTGACAGATATTTTGAATATTCCCCACAGTAAACAAATGACACCATTATCTGATTTGTCTCTAGTGGCCATTTGAATTTCCCATTTTGTCAGCCCTGAGCATTAAGCTCCACCTACTGGATGTTGATAGAAAACAAGCAGAAAATGTGTTGAGTAAAACACGTATATTTATCAGAAGCACTCCATTTTCATGTCAATTATAGAAATTATCAGGAAAAATCTGCTGTAGAAGAGGCTGAAAGAAAATCTTTTTTTGCTTTAGAGAAAGTGTCTGATTCCCAGTTTATTACGATCATGAGTAATGAACACCAGAGTCAAAGAATATGCAAATGTTTCTTTTTTTATTTCCAAACACGATTAGCGCTCAATCTGCTGCCAGGTCAAAATTCGACCTTCTGTCATTATATCATCAGCAGCAGACCTGAAATGAGATAAATCAGCTGTAGGTGCCATGTGGGCACAGAAGCAGCTGGTTACTCTGTCATCATGTCAGCACCCTCTCCTCCTGTGGCATCATTCAGACTGAGCTCCTCCAGCATCTCCATCAGGGAGATACGAGGCGCTCCGTCATCATCCGTATCGCTTTCCACTGGGATCTTTGAGGCATCTGAGAATAAAAGAAATTAAAGTGATTGGCATCTGCTCATTTACCATCCAGTAGAAAAATTCATAGTGTGACAAGTTCTGTCAGAAAAATAAGCAGCTGTTGTCAGAAAGAGAGGAACAGTAAGAAAATAGACGCTCCACAAGAAAACCTGCTCACCTCTGTAGATGTTGACGTTCTTCCTCAAAGCCTCGTCTTCCTCCAGGTCCTCCAGGAAATCTTGGTATTGTCTAAAGACACAAAAACAGAAATGAGGAAAAGAAATCCATTTTACAACGAATCAAAAACTTTCACGGGAAATTTAATTTGCATTAAACTTCACTATTCGACTCATTGTAAATTTCCTTAATGCTCTTTTTAAAACACTTTTTAGCAATTTATTTTAACATTGCTCGTGCAAGAAAACCCAAATGCTCCAAAATTTTTATATTAGCATTGTCGAGTAAAAAAAAAAAGCTATTTCCTGTTTTTGAATTAATGTATTCAAGTGTTCTGTAAAAAACCTAAATGAGAAAAAGCTTTAGTCTGAGCTAGTTCTAACGTTTACTGAACAGATTTATATTAAAAACATGGGAAAACTTTATATTTCAATTGTTTTCTACCTTCAAACTTCATTAAAATCCCCCAAAATATCAATACCTGATCAACCAAATCAACATATGAGTGATAGAACCCATCTAAAAACACATGAATAATCTGCAATATTTTCCTAAATTCAGAATTAGTTTTATCCATTGTGCATGGTTTTTGTATGTTTATGTTGAGTTAAGCATCCTTCTGCAGTGAGACTCAATAAACACTGTTCATCTGATGGTTATGTGAGGCAGAATTGTGTGCAGGAAATCTTTAAGTCAAAGAGAATCACATGACCAAATCATGAAGTGCTGATCCTACCTTTCATCGTCCGTGTCCGTGTCTTCACGGTCTCTGGCCATCTCCTGTAGTTTCCAGTTCCTGCGCTTCACTCTCCTGCTGCGGTCGTAGCTCTTCTTGATCAGCACCTTGAAAAGGCAACATGAAAATGTACATACTAAAAACAAAATAAGCCGTTTCATTTTACTCTGTTATTCTGTGTTAACAAGTCTGTCCAACAATGTTAACCACTAGAGGTCAGTGTGATTAAAGTGAACAAAAACCACTAAAATGATCTAAAAGTTTAACACTTAGAGTGCTTAGAGAAGAGCAGCTGAATTTACCACATCAGGAATATGATGAGGGTTCATCTTGTTCAGGTATTCATCATTAATGTTGGAGTTGGCAAAGTCATGCCTGAAGAGAAGGAGACAAAAAAATGAAAGAAGGAATTTTGCAATTGTTTTTGTATTGAGGTTTCTTTGATTTTTCAGTGCTTCCTGGAGGCTCTAATTACTGTGGAGTTTACAAGAAAACTTCCTCTGCTGAACGGTGTTATGGAGGCTGAAGCACAGCAGAGAAGGACATCCCAGAATAGCTTTGGGGCATCGACTCCACCCACTCACCCAAGCACCAGGTCTCCGATGTTGAGCAGGTGGCCCAGGAAGGTGCGACAGTGGTACTGCTGACTCGTATCCATCTCTGATGTTTTCTGGACCCACACCTCAGCCAGGGTGTGCTGTATCACAAAAAAAGACAGAAAAAGAATAAAAATATAGCATCAAGCCAATAAGGAAACAATTATTGTATTTTAATGTATAATGCAAGATCCAGAAAGAGGAAATACTGGAACTCCTTCACATCGAAAGCAGGCATTCTTATCTTGGCTTGAGTTCCACACACAGGTTCAGAAACAGTGTGATGGTCTGCTATTGATTTTACCTCTAAAAGCAGAGCAATGTTCCCCCCATAATGCAATCTGTTCTGCACCAGCACACACACAGCCTTACCTTGTTGGACCTCATGCCGGCTCCAGCACCCAGCTTCTGGTCCCGGATGATGTCGATGTCCATAACAATGAACTCCTCCAGTTGCCGCGGGCTACAGAGACTGTTGAAGGGATTACGCCAGTACGTGTTTCCATCCACCTCCGAAACTAATGAGCAAGAAATTCATTATGAAAGACTAAACATTCGAACACACACACACAACCAAACTGAAAAGGAACGGTCCTTTTTGTTCATTCTTGAAACAAATTCTAACGAAAAAACCTCGTCTACACAACAAATAAACTGCACAAGCAAAACAGCTGAAACAAGTTATTTACTGACTTGCACTGAATCTGTTGAACCAATTTTAGAGTGTTTCTGTGACTCATCCAGCTCCAATAATTTACTCAACTAAAACATCCTGTTCTTTGAAGTGTAATAAAAACATGTGTCCTGCTGCTAAAACTCAGAATTTGGTTTGAGAAGTCTGCAAAAAAAGAGTGACTGAAACCAATACTGACAAAAAAATCTATAAAAAAATAAAAATTAAAAAAAAAGAGATGATTGTGGATGTGTTGTGGAAGCAGGAGGACAATTTTAGGATGTCTGAGATAAACTTGGGGTTCTGTAAGTGCTAACATGCTAACTGCAAACATGAGTTGCGACAAAGGGGGCTGAAATCGATTGTTGTTAGGGTTCATCTGTGCTGCGGCTGAAGGAAAAACTCACTCTGCAGCGTGCGGGGGTCGATGAGGTGGATGGTGCTGGTGACACGGATACACACACAGATTTGACCCATGTTCCCCAGGCTCTGTGCCAGCCGCGGTGAGAGACACACAACATTGTCCTGGAAATGAATGGAAAACTTTGTCAAATAAAGTACACACACACACACTTTTTTCTTTTTACAATAGTTAGTTTCTCCAGTGAAAGTGTATATTCATTTGACAGAACTGTCAAAATACAACCAAGCCACATGGTACTTCATAAAAACTAATAAAAAAGGAAGATTCTTAAAAGTGCTCAGATTTCTAGTTGAATAAAAACAGATTAACACTTTTCTACTCCTAAGAAAATACAAATAAAGACATGTAATTACAGTTCTGCACAGATCTAGAAACATTTACTTTTGAAAATAAAATTCAAACAAAACTTGAGCAAGTAAAAAACTATTTTGATAAAACTGCTGTATACCTTGCACACAGGAACAATTTCTACTGAGAAAGCGCTCTTATAGTTGTAGGTGTTTGAATGAATATCATGAGAGATGAGCCGCTGAGACGTTTTACTCCTAAAACAAAGAAACGTCATTCAGCGCGACATCACAACACTTTTATTACAGACATTAACGGCGTTATAAATGCATTTAAATGTAAAAGAAGCTTAAACAGAACATCCTCAGAAATATGTTGTTATTAAATATATAGATATTTTTTGGAAGAGGTAGCAAACATTTACCACATTACTATAATTTTATGGAAAACATAACTTCTGACTTCATATCTATCAGTTGAAGGTTCCCCACCTGCAGGGCACAGTGCACTGCAAAAAGTCAACCATCTTCTGAGCGTGCTGCTTGAAGCCGTAGTAAAAGTCAATCCCATCTACGGGGGAGAAGAGCAACACCATCAAACACACTCCATCAATAAATTCATCACAGGTGCGGTGCGCCGGGTCAGCACTATTTTCGGAGTCCTCGCACATGCAAACAATCCGCACACTGATGAGGAAGAAAGAAAATATGGCAGCCACATGTTGAAACCTCCAAGAAGCTTTTAAGTCCTGCCGCGGTGTGGAGAGGATTTAATTTATAGTATTGGGCCAAATTCCACTTTACAATCCTGTCCAGGAGGAAATGCAGCTGCTGCAGGGCCGTCACAGCGTGCATCTGGTGAAGTGGAGCCTTTGCATGTCTAAAAAGGGTATGAAGGGAGCTTGCTTGGTAAGAAACTGGTATGAAGTGCCTGCTCTGATTACAGGACACTGATTAGATGCACACCACCCAGAGGCCAGCTGTACCAAGTGATCGGCCACAACAAACATGGGCGCACAGCTTGCTGTCAGTTACAGGAAGAGGTAATTAACACACGACACATCGTCACGCTCTGCTTCACTTGATTCTAAATTGGTCTCACTGATGGCAAATGAAGGAATCCTCCAACATTTCGATGCCATTAAAAGCTTTAAAAGAACAAAAGGTCATCTTCCTCTTTTAAGATAAACTATCATGACAAATAAAAAAAAAAACTACCCACCATGAATTTCTTTGATGTTGAGAGCATTCTGATGGAGTTTATGCTTCAGGATCAGCTGCTCTAGATAGTAGAATGTCTTTTTATGAACAGTCTGGAAATAAAAAAAGAAATTAAATTCATGTTTTTGACATTAAACTTGATTTGTCCTACAACTTGTTGACACCTTGACCTCTCCAGATTGTAACTTCAGTGGTTATAACCGTTTTTGATTTTTTTTTTTCAGAACTTCATTTTAAATTGCAGAACAAAGTAGGATTGGGCAAAAATAAATAAGGGACAAAAGCTGCTCAGCACAAGCATGATGTTAATTACTGTGAGGGTTACAAGAAAGCTAGATTTCAAGCTTTTTTCTGTGGGTGCGTTCCTTTTCAGTCAGCTGGGCGATGAGCCGGGTAGAAGCGACGGATTTACTGGTGAGAGAAAATGTCAACTAAATTAGGGAAAACCTACCAGAGCGAGCTGAGGTTACTGTCATTTACAGCTGACAACATAAATGTGAAACGGAGACGTAACACCAGAAAACATATGGTGGTTAACACAGAGCTTGAAGTTTATCACCTTCTGCAAATTCACTGATATTTTTAAATTTTACTTTTTTTTAACATTTGGACCTTGGTATCAAAACCGGGAAGCTCGTCTCATCCCAGCTTCAGCATCCAGATCCTGGTTTCAGGACAGCCTATATACAGCCTTTGGGTCAAACATCCAGCTGAGTGCAAACTTGGCTCACTGTGCTGCAAATGGTGTACAGCCAGTTAAGTTTATTTATTTTGTTGTACGTGGTGAACTAACCTTACAAATACTGAATTGTACCTATAAAAACTAGCAGATTTACAAATAAATATAATGGATAAACGTTTACAAACCAACAACGTTCACAAAATGGTGTCAGAAAAAGTTTGTAGAAGTGATCCACTGGGACAGCTGTGGTGCAGTGGTCAGGCAGCTGACGTGCAACCGGAAAGTCGCAGGTTCTATTACCCGCCATTTGTGAGCCGTGTTGTGGTGTCCTTGAGCAAAACACCTGCTCCCTAACTGCTCCACGAATTTGTCATTGTGTGAATCATACATAAAATACATTATGAGCAGACTGACAATACCTACCTTCTGTCTAACTTGTACCACTGCTTTCCAGAAGTCTTTGGCCTCCACACGGTGGCAGTCGTCGCACATCTGGGACTGGATGACAAACTCCACCACAAAGACCTGCTGCAGGATGGCGCCATTCATCACCTGGAGAGAAAAACACAGCAACAAGGTAAACAAGTTGTAGCTGCATTCAAATACTGTGTTTCAAATTCTTTATTTACCAAACTGTTACAGAAAAAATATAGAAGCGAGCAATAAAAAGGCTCTCCATCAGCACAAACAAAGGAGTTGGCACCAAGAAGCCTGACGGCTCAAGTTCTCACTAAAGGTCAAGGGGATGAGATAACAGCCAAATGCAAAACTTTCCTCCTCTCAGCCAAGAAAAGACAAATCTGTTGCTCTGCTGTGTGCAACTATTGATAAATGTGTTTATTACATGTCTGCAGAACGGTTTTCATGTTGACTCTTCAATTAGAAAAAAACAATTCAACATCATATAATTCAAATACAACCATCGGCCAATCAGCACCTGAAAGAAACACAAACGTACTGTTTAAACAACAAAAACAATCACCTATCTCAAGTGACTGATCCTTTTAAATCTCATGTCTGAATGTCACTTTCCCACATTTATCCGTTTTCTTACCTCTTTCTGGATGGTCAGTTTCATCTTAATCCTCTTTGAGTGCGGCTCAGTCCACAGAAAGCCTGCATCAATGAGACGCACCTATGGGGGGTAAAAAAGGGGAGTGTTGAATTTAAAATGAGTGAATACTACCAAAAACCACAGATCGTCACAGCACCTCAAATAAATAAGACAACTCATGTCTAACTGTCTGAAAAGAATTCCAGCAATATAAATGTTAGAATGCTTTTTGACCAAAGAGCTGTTAATATGTCAAATTAATTTAATAGGAAGTTTAAAGGACATGATGCAATTATTAAAATTAAAACTGTGGATTTACAAAAGCTTGTTTCTCCTCAGAATCAACAAATTCACAAAAGCCAAAAATAAAGTGGTACAATGATATAATTTGCAATTTCTTACATTTCTTCCATGTTAAATAAAGCACAGGTTTTATGTGGCAATGTACATTTTAACCTCTCGTAGTTGTGCAGATTTATGACATTGCCTCTGGTAAAAATCAGCTGGACTCCCTCTTACTTTTGTCATTGAGCTCTTCAGTTTTTTCAGGCAAAGAGCCAGCAGCTCCCGAGACTCTAGAGCACACTGCACCCAGGTGGCTGGTGGCTGAAGATACCTGCAGGAAAGACATATGTCAAAGTTTTAAAGTTTCTGTAAAATAAGAGAAACACTCAAACAAACCAAGACAGGACTAATGTGTAGATGTAAACAAAAATAGAGGAATGAAACGAACCGTTCACACTGCTTGCAGAAATGCACTGTGACTTGTTTGGGAATTCCCTCTGAGATGTCGACCTGAGTTCGCAGGCAGTCAACACACATGTTGGCAGGGTTGGGAGGGATGGGGACACCACAGGTACAGCAAAGGCTGTGCAGGACAAAACACTGTTAAACCTCTTGAAGAACAAAAGACATGTCGAAACTCTTAGATGATTATACATATTTTAACACTTCATCTTTCAGCAACAGCTTGTATTATTTTACTGATGATCAAAGGTAAGTTGACTGTTTCCACTATTTTCTTGCTTCTGGGGTTGTAACAGTTTGGCAAACAAAATACTGTAGTACATTCTATCATAGCTGTTTTCTCATAGAAAGATCAGTCCCACACATTTTCACACATGCACTACAAATGCTTTGAGAAAACTGAAATGTCCATTTTCTGACATGTACTCTCTGTGTGTAAATTATTATACATTAATGATTTTAAATGTTTGATCATTAGCAGGTAAATTGGACAACAGAAAATTATGAAAGCGGTTGACTTGAGTGACAGGTATGTTATCAAAAGAACTGTGCACTTTGTCTTCAGTCAGATTCTCTTCTTTTAGTGATCTAGGCTTTTTAAATGATGGTAACTACACGATGCTTTGGGTTAGTACTTCCAATGTTTAATGTCCACATAGAATTTTAATTAAACCAATCTCACGTGCCCTTTCAAAAGGGGCACTGTTGTGTTAAGGAGCAAAATATAAAAGCAAAAAACCATCATACTTACATATTACCCTGGCTGCTGCTAGCAGGAGCTTGCATGTACTCCATGATTTTCAACTTGACTGGATCGCTACAGCCCCGTGATCTTTGAAAACAGAAACAAGGCAAACGCAACGAATACTGTATGACTGGAACTATTAAGACATCAGTTTAGTTCTTAATGTTTTTATTTTTCGTTGTCTGTAAACAAGCGCCACAAACAGACCGTACCGTCAGACGCCGTGTGGCTTTAGCATCTCTAGGCTTAGTTAACATTGAAGGCTAGTCTGGTTATTTCTGGAGTATTTTTAAAGATTTCTAATAAATGCACAAACTAAAAATGATAGACAGATCATTTGGATAAGTATAACTAGTACAACCGAGTGTTGACAAATCGATAAAAATACGATTTAAGCGAAAAATTCACTACACACCATTAACTGACGTTCTCCACGTTTTTACTAGGGGACCGGGGAGGCTGAGCAAAACTGCAGGACCCCAAGACAGTCTTTGTTGGCTTTCATTTTCGCCTGAATAAAAATCCTTCGGACACAAGTTAAACCTGTAGCTATACGTTTAATATGCCCACGATATATATTATGTCTACGGTTAAACCTTTATAATAATTTAAATGGAATAACAAAACATAATAAAAGCTTAAATAAAACTGAATTAATATAGCTTTATTTGATGTATTATTTTACACTGGCAAAAGTTAGGAAATTTGTACTGAAATAGCCTAGTACGTATCAATACTGGAGAAGACGGAAAAAATTGATCAAATAAAAGGGAAAATTAAATGTATTCATTTCAAATGTTTATAAATATATTTATCAAATGTACATCTATTTTGAAATATTTTAAACATTTTAAATATTTTTAAACTCTCGATGGATTAGCTATATAAACCAATAAAGAACGTAAAAAGACAAACAAAACATTAAAATCTACTCAACATTCATTTGATTTGTACACAACCCAAAGTTCCAGTTTGCTGCTGTGTTGTTTCCAATTATGTCATCCAAAGAACAGGCCTGAAATACCCTAAAAGTTACAGCAAACAGGCTTAAATCGGAGGCAACCGGACTTAGATCAATCATCGTTTGAATACGTTTCGACACTTATGCAGGAGTCTTTCCAGGAGTCATTCTGGTAGCTCGCACTGAGCAACAAGCAGTTCTGCAAGTTATGATTTTAAGGACATGGAGGACCAGCCGCCTTTGCACAGACATGACCCTATGTTGTTTGAATGTAAACAACGTGTCCCCTTTTCATTGACCAAACTGACACTTATCTTTTACTCTTGTCAATGTAACCAGTCATTTATTTTGTCAATTCATATTATGATTTTCATATCACACTACTGGGTCCTTTTCTGCACCTGTTACGCGCAGTTGTTTGGATGCCTTCAACTGCCGTCAGAGAAAATCTTAAACACGACATTTTGATCGGGCTTGTGGACGATCCAATAGGTTACTAAAATCAATACTGTGATACCAAGTTTAGAATTTTAGCTTTATTTTACTTTGATGTTAAAGTGTTTGTTGTTGCTTTTTATCGAAAACATCAAGTCTTTCTTATACTTATTTAAAACCTTGCAATTGTTACACTTTGTATGTTTATAGTCTGCTGTGTAACCAGTAAATTACATGAAATGTCACTTACGCAATTTACTGTGTTTTTGTTTTTTTCTTGTTCACTATGACGTACCGCTATGTGATCATTTATATAACATTTTTATTTATGTCTGTAATTCCTCACCAAGCGTTATTAGTTTCGCTGTTTTGTGTGATTTTCCATGTTTGTACAAGACAGCTCTATGTTGCCACAGCGACCCCTTTGAGAAACATTCCGAGCTGCACCTGAAAGCAGCACAATTGGTTAGAAACACAACAGCGGAGGCACTCGGGTAGGCAGTGTGTGGCCAGCGAGAATGTGAGGGCTTCGGCACGCGCTGTTTCAGAACACAGCTGGTCGCGCTTTCAACCGTTGCTGCACTCCGGTGACGAAGTCGGCATACTTTGTTGAATTTAAAGTCCGAACGAACGAGCTTCCTGTTTTCCTTTCCCCGGGTGGTGTCAGTGTGTTGGACGACAGCAAATGGTCAACGGGCGGCCGTCGTCGGTGGCACACAGCCGCGGGGCTACATGCTAGAAGGAACCCACTGCTTGTTCCCCCTCTCGCTCCGTCTGTGTCTACGGGCTCCGGTCCAGAAATGCAGTAAACAGAGTCACCTGTTCAGTGAGTGCAAACCTGAACGGTTCCTCGGTGTGAAACGCCCCGGTAAAGGTTTCACAGCTACAAAACCAGCGAACGATGGAGTGAAATCTTGCGGGCAAAGCGACACTCACACGCGCGCGCCAACCTGCCGTGATTTCCTGCGTGCAGACAAATAAATGATAGAAGATACAATGACCCTGCTGTCTCTTTTAGGTCGGATCATGCGTTATTTTCTGCTCAGACCGGAGACCTTATTCCTGCTGTGCATCAGCCTGGCTCTGTGGAGCTACTTCTTCCACACGGACGAGGTGAAGACCATCGTGAAATCCAGCCGGGACGCGGTCAAGATGGTGAAGGGGAAAGTGGCGGAGATGATGCAGAACGAGCGGTTCGGCGGGCTGGACGTCCTGGACGCGGAGTTCTCCAAGACCTGGGAGTTCAAGAGCAACAATGTGGCCGTGTACTCAATCCAAGGCCGGCGGGATCACATGGAGGACAGGTTCGAGGTGCTCACGGACGTCGTTAACAAGAGTCACCCGTCTATTTTTGGGATTTTTGATGGCCACGGAGGAGAGGTGAGGTTCTTCACGAGTCCATGTGCAGATTATAACAAAACAGTGGTTCTTTGTTCATCTCATTCTCCTTTATGCTGAACCCAGGATATTCATTAAACGCAGCTAAGGGCTCGGAAGTCTGATTTAAGAGGCAAATGTATGGTTTTCAATATATTTTTTTGTAAAATTAGTTTGATTTGCGATGATTACTGGTTTTGTTTCAGGTTTGTCCAAAACGTATGTCATCCTCAGGAGTAAATCTTATGAACTAACAAATTTAATATTGATATAGCCTACGTAGATATTCATCAAAAGCAATCAAAGTTGCTTGTTATAGTTGACTTAAGAATAATGAAGCCATCTTCTATTTGAAGACACAGAAGCCAAATTCAGTTGTTTTTTTTACTGTACTTGCTTTTTTATTCTCTTTCTGCTTTTTGTCCAACACAAGATTTTTTAAAACGTTAATTTGGTTATCTATGAACTATTTCATTGTTGTGAAACATGTCAGGATAAACTTAGTTTTTGAGAAATTGCCTAAAGTCATGCTTTAAAGCAGGGGTCTCAAACTCAATTTACCATGGGGCCACTGGAGGCAGAATCTGGTTGAGGGCGGGCCGCATCACACACACACACACACACACACACACACACACACACACACACACAC
>JAVKLF010000063.1:7896983-7908868 GCA_034783495.1 Millerichthys robustus | reverse complement strand
GAGAGAGAGAGATGTTTGTGTGTGTTTGAGACCTGTTCATGGTGGAAGACTATAAGCTCAGAAGTACACGAGCCACTGGGAGGGTGTAAAAATGGAGGTGTGTGTGTCTGTGTGTCAGAGTGAAAAGGAAAGTTGTAGCTGACATTTATTTAGCTCTTCTCCTTTAGGCTTTTTGTGCCCCACATTGAAAAGATGAAGGATAACACTTTTTTTTTCTTTTAATTTTTTCTTGCCGTCTTCACATTTTAGCCTCCCTCACTCTAATATTTTATGCTGTTTGTTCCAAGTGTGTTGCTAAAAAAAGATCTGGGTGTGAGTGTCAACTAAGAAATGAAAGATGGAGAAACACCAGTCTTGCACAAATCTTAAGAAAAGGAATCTGATTGGATGGAAAATGTGTACATTTTACTATTTCACTAGCTGTTTTTTCATATGACTAGGATGAAATCATTGAACTTCAAAAAACAATGCAATGTCAGTAAATAAAGTCAATTAGGTTAATTCAATAGTCTAGTCTGTAAACACAAAAAATATTAAGAACTGTTTTTTTATATTAAGGACTGAGACTAACCTGCCAGTGTTCAAAACAAGGGATGATGTCTGCTCTCCCTTCCAGATGTCCTGTGATCTGATGCTTAAATAAATTAAGAACGGTGCACAGAGATCTGCCTAATCCAAAGTTGTGCGGTTTTTGCACTAGTTGGACGTGAACAGCTGTGGTGTTCTGGAAATAGCTGTGATTACTGCAGTTTCTGTTTGATTTGTAAATCCATGTTGATCAGCAGGAATTGGAGACCCAAAGTGAAACAGAATTAGAGTCAACAATTGGTGGTGATGAGTCAGAGAAACTGGGTGATAGTCATTAAAGGCAGTTCTTTGTACTTTTCATTAGCATAAGAATAACTGTGATGATTCCACAAAACTGGGGACTGCAGGTTGGTCAGGTGGGTCTCCATCTGGACCAGCTGTTTTTGTTGAGTGGTTTTGACCTGATTCTGACTCTGCAATATAACACTAATTTTTGTCAATATTATCCTAGCACAATCAGTCCTGCAGGAATTTACTTGCATATTCTGTAGGTTTTCATGTGAAGTTGCATTCAGATTAAAAGTAAGCAACATTTTCTTTTATTCTTCTTAGTGAAGTGTGAGCAATAAATTGTGCTCCACAAAACACTTTGACATGGTGGGTAGTAATATGGATTTCCTGTCCAGTATGTTCAAGGGAAAAAACAAAGCATTCCTGAACAAGACTTTGTTTGCTTGCAGAGAACTTGGCTTTAAAAATGTCTCTTATTCTTAGTTAAATGGTTGCCACTAGGCAAAGAATGAATGAAAGTCTGCCATTCATTCATCAATTCAATGAAACAACTTTTCTAAAAATATTTGCCTTTGGTGTGAAATGCGTAAATCCACAGATTTCTTTATTTCCAAAGAGGAGAATATAAAGACAATTAAATGTCAATTCCATATTCCATGCACAGAAATCCTGCAGAGGAGTGTATATAAATAGACCAGAGGTAGGTGTTGAGGTCCAAAGGATAAATGCAGCTCTAATACATGCCAAAGGACAAGCCTATGGAGAGCTCTGCTCTTCTTCTCTTCTCGAAGCTTCCATGAGTTTACATAATATGAGGCTTTTTATTTTATATAAATACAAACATGTGATAGTACCAGCTTTGTCCTCAGCACAAGGACATCTGTGAACTGATGGAAATCTGAGATGTGCTCAGCCCAAACCCTGTGGCAGAAATGGTCAGCATTCTCGTCTCACATCTGCTCATTTATGAAAACTAAAAATGTGTAATAATTAGGCTGCGCGTGTGTGTGCGTGTAAGTACTTTCTAATGTAGTTCAGATTGATAAGCATTAAACTAGACTACTCTTTTCTTTTGATAAAGTTAGTTTTTTTTTATGAAACTGTAAATTTATGTCTGTATGAGCCAAACTGATACCAACAAGGCTGCATTACTGCAGTTAAGTTGTCTAGTTTAACTGCACATCTGAAAACATCTACTACAACTTTAGTTTTTAGCATAACACTGATCAGATAAATCTTTTTTTTCTTGTTTAAGAGCTATAGTACATTATTTTCATGACATAAATGTGAAAACATAGTTGCAACTTTCTCACAGCAATTCTTTAATGTAAGGAAATGCCTGCAATTAAACATCATTAAAGCCATTAAGCCATTTTTGGTTAGTTATATGCTTCTGTTTAATGTTGAGTAAATGTACTCGATATTAAAAAGAAAGTCCTTTTGTGCAAAGTAGCCACATGATAAAAGCATGGAAATTAGTCTTGTGGGTTTTATCAGTTTTACACCTGTAAGAAATTGGGAAGCGTAACTGAGTTGAGGTGATTCGTCTTTCTTATTCATTCCGTCTCCTTTCATTTCTCCCATTCTGCTCATTTTTCTCACTTGAACGCACATATAAAATAGCTTTATCACTTTTGCATTCTTCCTCTCACATCCTCATTTAGTTTTGTACTTCTATTACTTATCAGTTTATTCTAATTGCACTCCTCTCAGTCGGTGAGATGCGCCTGTGATGTGTGAATCACTTGGGTCAAAGGTATTGACCGTTTCTGTCTGTTTGCAACAGATTGAAACAGAAATATTGACACCAGCAGACCACAGGCAACGCTTGGCAATGCTTAAATTCATGTTTATGCCCCTAAATTATAGGGCTGTATCGCTAAATGGTTGACATTACTTTGTTGGCAGCTGTTTGTGTGTTTGAACACAGTGTGGCTTTCAGTTTTGGGGAATAAATCAACATTGTTTGCAAACAAAAGCTGCTGCATCTGTTGAATATTATGGGTCAATGGTAATTTTCTTTCTTTGCAATTTTGCATCAACTTATGAATTATAAAACATGTCAACTAAAAGAGACCAGAGGTGTTTGAGGTTATTTTAAGAGCATAAAATACCTAGGGCATTAACGTTTTTGTTTTCACCACATTAGTAGAGTAACAATGGTAAATCTCCGTACATTTAAAAGGATTTTGATTGTTTTTGTGAATGTATATTGAATTAAATTGATACTAAAGTATTGTTTGCTTTCTTAATTTAGTTTTGTAAAACATTTATGGTAGTTACTTCAGATCAAAGTTGCAGATGACAAACATGCTTACAATAATACAGTTTAAACATGTCTTATGAAACATAACCAGGTGAGTTCATGTCCACACAAAGACATTAAAACTAGCTTTTCATTTGTAAAGTAAATATTTCTTACAGTTTCTTAAAATATTCTAATCAACAAATTACAATCAATATGTATAAGTATCGTCCGGTCAGAAATAACCTTGATTTTTCCAAACTGAGGTCATTAGAAAAGATATAAAAAACAGGTATGTAATTAACTTTGTACAATCTTTCCACAAAACCTCATTTCAAGATCTGCACTATCCATTTTATGCTGCAGCACATAACATTTTGCCTCAGCAGTTAGGTGAATCTTGTTCTGACAGCAGCAAACCTTAGAAACAATGCTGAGCGATTTCTATAAACTAAACATCCATCTAATGAATTGGTATCCAGGTCAGAGACAATGTCAAGGAGCTCTTACTCCCACGTTAAGTCATGCATCACCCAGGCAACCTATTACAGTTGTCTGTTTGGGTTTAATAAGAGTTTCCACCTCTTCTGATGGATCTGTCGTTCTCTGGAAGGACACACTGTGCATCTTTACTCACTGCATGTATTGTAACTGCAGAAATACACAGAGTCTTCGGTCTGCTCTCCTTCTGAATGCAAATTATCTCACAAGCACGTGTCTGTGTGTGTATCTGTTGTGTGTATTCAGAGTGGAGGATTTGGATTTACTGAGCGTCACTTTTGTAGTAAAACCTGCTTTATTGGAAACAGAATGAGCCAACAGCCTGCGGCCTGTGTCCTCTGGTTTAGTTTTTTGTGTACTGCTGCTGCAAGTTTGAGGGGACTTTTAATGAGATAAGGTGGGACAGATGTCTAGCCTCCTGGTACCTTTGGCAGCTGGAACTGTGATTACAAGATGTTCTTATCGTACCAGTCTTGCTCTTCTTGACTTGCCACAATCAGTGAGATGAATTTGGTTGTCATCTTTTAGACCTGGATGGAGTACCTCCTTGTAGATCTTTCTTCCTCCCTTTGAAAGCTGGGGGCACTGAAGCAGTTCGTGCAACTTTTAATGGATTTCTTTTCAACTTTCCAGACTTCGTTCATTTTTGTAGCTCTGCCTCTTCCCTCTGAAATCCTCATTCATTTCATGGAAGCAATTTCTGTCCTCTCTGCTGTAGGCTATTTGAGACATGACAGTTATTTGAATATGAACGTAGCTCGTGGTGGTATATTTTTGCGCATTTGTGTGTTTTTCTTTGGTCACAAAAGGACATTTGAGGTTCACCGTGTCATTGCTTCCATACCCCCAGCCCTCTTGTCTCTCACTTCCAAAGACCATCTGTGCTCTGAATGTTTGTTGTGGTTTTTGGGAGAGTTTTATAGCTGGAACAGTTAAATGTTTTTTGGTAAAAATCTGTGTGTAGGGAAGAGGCGTTTTCAAGGCCACACAAACAAAGTCTCCCATCTGTCTCCAGGCTCACAGGAATCATGTTTTTGAGCCATACCACTCAGGTTTTTCAGTGGTTCTTCTTTTCTTTCTCCTTTTTCTCCCCTTCATTATCTCAAGAAGTACAGACTCATTTGTATCAACTGCTTTCTTTGGATGTTGCGTCTTTGTTTCTGTAACATATCTCAAACTGAAGTCTTTCTTGTTTAAATAATTTACTTGATAGATGCTAATGAAGGAGTTTTACATCCCTCCCTGTCTTGTCCCACTCATCTCCTTTTTTATTTCCTTCTTTCCATCTGTCTGCTTGATCTGTCAGACGAATGTCTCCCGCAGCGATTCTCATCCCCAGAGCGCCCTGTTAGGGGCAGAAAGAGATTTTTTCTACTTTGGTCATATTTTCTTCACAGTGATTCTGAAAAGAAAATGATTTTCTTCAGTTCTGCCTGCCTTGATGGCTGGAAAATGTTTAGAAGACCTGAGTAAATCTGGTTGACTATAATTCTGTGGCTCATTTTAGTTGTCCAGATGAGCTGTCACAGTAACCGGTAGATAATCCAAAGAGTTAATGGGGCCTCATTGAGACGTGTGCGTGCGTGCGTCTGTGTGTGTGTGTGTGTGTAATGACTGGGTATGTGTTGCAGGTGAAGTGTGGTATGAAGGTGAGTCCAATGTGAAGCTCTGCACTGCCAAGAGTAATTTTATTTTTTCTGAAGCAAGTCTGAGAAAATTAACCACAGCTTTTGAGTCAAAAGAATCGGAATAAAATCAGCAAAAATATGTTAGAATTAAGCAGGCGCACAACTCATACAAGACAACATCTAAAACAGTCATCTTTTTCTTGTCCTCTCAAATGTTTAAAGTCTCTTTTGTTCATGAGCAAACTGTTCTTTCAAAAGTGGTTGGTCTGAAAGTCTTTTTGCCAGGACAATATATTTACAAAAATGGACAATAGCTCTCTATGTTCTGGACTTTGGCTTTAAAACAAGAGCAACCAAAAAAGAGGGTTCCTTGGTATCTGAAAATAATTGAGCTCTATTCATTTTTATGTCTAAGGTTGATTAGCTGTGGCAGCCATCTTGAATCAAGTTGAATCCAAAAGTTAATCAGTTGTAAACACACATCTAATTATTAGTTTGGAAAAGTGTCAGTAAATTCTGTTGACTGATTCATGAGGTATTTTACTAATAGACAGACCAGTACATGCACACAGATGCATGCAATTACATGATCATGCAATAATACGAAGAAGTCCATTCATGCATCTATATATCTACCGTACACTATTCCAAGTCATAGAGGGTGCTGTCAGTTTACAATTTCCAGTTCACCTAACATGCATGTTTTTAGAATGTGGGAGAAATCCTGGGAGAAAACCCACAAGAGCAAAGGGAGAACATGTAAACTCCACACAGAAAGGTCTCTGCTGGGACCTGGACCTGCAATCTTTTTCCTGCAAGTCAACAGTGTAACCAGCTGTGATACCGTGCAGCCCAAAGAAATTCCAAACCACCGTTATTAACATCCATTATTTTTATTCTATTTTCAAATTAAGCTCATCTTTGGTTAACTAAAAATAGCATGTGGGGCATGGGAACTCATTCTTCCTTCCTCTCTGACTCTACACTCCTGTATGTACGTTTGACTTTGGCCAGTTAAAGAGATTTGAAACCATTTTCAATTTGTCACCATTCCAGTGTTGGCACATTTCAACAAGTTTTGCTGATGTAGTTGTCTTTTTGTTTAAATAATTCCCCCAAGATAGTCAGCATCAGCTTATCCCGTTCACCTTATTTTACTCTGGCTCATCACCGGCATTTTTTTTACATTCCTTCATTGTGCCCTTAAGCCATTCACTAATCTCACACTTTATTTTTTTGTGCTTTTTTTGTCCTCATCTCCCTGTTTCAGTCTTTGTCACCATTTATTGTTACAATACCCCTCTCATGCACCATTTCTACTTTCATCTTCAAATCTGGTGTTAAATATTATGATTTGATTAGCCAGCAAGATGGTCAGATACATCTCCATTTTCTTGAGTGGTACTTACACGAGTTATGTGCAGTACAGATAACACAACCCAAAGAATTTTAATTAGAAAAATTGTGACCCCAATGCTTTAAGGACAAGGAGGGAGATGGTTAAAGTGGTAACTGGGATAATATTGCCCAATCAGACAAAAGACTTCCTGCTCTATTCATGAACTTTGAACCCAGTTTGTTGACTCCTGCTCCCACATGGAAACCAAGGAACGAAAGTATGTTGACGCTGATTGTTCCCAGACCAAAGAAAATATAGTCGGAAGGGGATGCAGAAAAGATCTGCTGTGATTTCAGGCTGAACATTGCCATGGAAGCAGACTTGAGTGAACTCAAGGAATTGAAAAAAGAGAAGATGTAGGAGATCGACCAAGTGTACAAAGAAAGCCTCAATAGTGCTGACAAAATACAACAAGAGGACTGGATGAATTGTTTGCATTTGGAGAGAAAAAGCAAAGTAGGCAGAGTTATTTGAGTTCTTTTCAAAGCAATTTCCAGGCACAGATGGCTGAAAGGGAGGTATAGATTGGAGAGAGAGCTAAATAGGGACAGTGTATGAGCGCTGAACTCATTCACTTTGTCTGCAGATTTTTGTCTAATGACCTTAAATCATGACATGCAATGCTAGAAAACTACAAACCCTTCTTTTTTCTCTTGGTTCTTGTTTTCTGCAGCTCACATGCTTTCTTAAAATGAAATTCTTGTATGAAATATGAGCTTTATGAATCGTGGATGATGCAGATCAGTGGCCTGTCAGCGGTATATTATGTGACATTTGTACTCTGTGACCTTGTGTCCCTCGCCCTGAGAAGACGGGCAATATTTGCTCTGAACCTGCGGAGCAAATGTGTGAGAAAAAAGGTTTATTTGGTCTTTTCCTTGGAGGAAGATGTGAGGCGGTGAGGATACTGTTTCTTTAGCTCAGCTGTATCCCACAGCATGAGCTGCTGTGGATTTCGCAGGCAAAGCGTTTTTATTATCTTCTTTTTCTGTGTTTATTTTTTTTCAACAAGGCAGAAAGAACGTTAAGGTTGTGTCTAGCTCAGTGTTGCGTACAGACCATGTAAATATACATATACACAAATGTGTATTTGTTTATTTCTTCACTTTGTATTTAAACCTGTAAACTGATACTTCTGCCTCACAATACTGTACATGTACTTTCTTGCTTTGTTTTTGTTAACCTTAAGTTTTAGTGTTTGGTTGTTACTGAGTTTTACTAGAAAACTCAACATGAGTTACCCTGAACCTAAAGGAAGGTAAATGTTTTTACCCTCCACGAAAAAACATAATAATTGCTGGTTTTTCTTCTGTTTATTTGACCTTGCCTGGCCTGACTGGCTCCTGTGCAAAGTTTCTCACCAGGGAGGAGTTTTCAAATTCCTGTCTTAGAGCAGTGGATGTTTGTGCTCTTCCATTAAAGCTCAGATTTATCTGAGACTCAGTCTGACTGGGGCCCAAAAACCGAAGAGTTGAATTGAGATTTGTAACTGGAGTTTAGTCCTAATGTGCAAAACTTTGGTCTCAATGGAGTTCTAGAAACAATAGTGTGTTTAACATAGCATTTTGACCAACCTTATTTGTATTTAGATGAAGGTCTGTTTAATTTAAGCAATCAAGCAAAAATAATAATTTAACTAAAGCTTGGAACAAAAGAAAGTTCCAGTTTTGTAAATAAAACTTTTCTTCTAGCAATCACAAGATCGCTTTAGATTAGCATAAAAAAGACATTTGCTGGCTAAAATTTGAGGTCAAGATTTTGATTGAAGCTCTTATTTAAATTGCAAATATGCATTTGCCCTTGAATCTGTTTATTTACAGTAATTGAAAAGCTGTTTTGTTTGATTGCACATAAAGAGGAAAAAAATCTCTGCAGCCATCTAATTTCTCTTCTTTCTCCCTTTGGTTGTCGTTATCAGGCTGCTGCTGAATTTGCGAAGGCCCACCTGCCAGAGGCTCTGCGCCAACAGCTACTGACCTATGAACGAGAGAGAGAACGGAACAGAGAAAAAGACAAAGAGAAAGATGAAAAGAAGGATAGGGTCAGTCTCTCCTATCCCTCCATCCTGGAGCAGCAGATACTGACTTTAGACAAAGAAATGCTGGACAAGCTCTCTGTCACTTACAATGAAGCAGGTGTGTAATCATTTAGTGCCCCATTTGTCTCAGTCATCACACGTTTACCTTTTATACAAGATCTTTGTGTGATTTTTTTAAAATGCTTTTTTAATTTAGTTTTTCAGTTGGTTATTTGACTGACATTGATCTAAATGTCTTCGTGCCTCATGTCAGCTTGAATATAACGATAAAATGTAAGATGAATTTTAGTCTCACACAATGCTTAATAGACCAGATAGAATAGGAAAGCTTGTTTTAAAAGTCCCTCATAATGGTGCAGGCCAGCCAGTATGCTCTGCTCGACTGTTTTCCTTGACTGTTATTGAACAGTGACTGTCAGCAGCCTGGGGTCCTGCTTATTCAGCTATTTAAATACAAGTTGATCTTCAGTGGACTTGTAGTGATTATCTGGGAAGGGATGCAGGAGAGAGGGAAACTGAGGGAGATGGTGATGGATGGAAAGTGTTAGGGAGCAGGTCAGATGGAGGGATATTCGTGTGGAAAGTGAGCATTTTGCTAAGGACGAGAGTGCAATGAAGCAAAAAAACCAAATAAAATACATAAGACATAATGTCAAAACGAGATGATAATGCTCTGAAAGAAAATCATGAGCAAACCAACTACAAAGATTAAGATATACTACTCATAAATCTGTGCAAGACTAAATACAAAGCTGTCATGCATCGTCATGATCAATCTTCTCTCGGTAATACAGACCAGATGTCATCACTTCGTTACATTACCAACTTACAGGTTCACCTGTCAACCATTTCAACTGTGTGCTGCAAAGCAAGGTATCACCTAAGGTGCATCAGGGGTGGGTTGGCTTTGACCCCACTTGCTGCCTCGGTCCATTCAGAAGTCGCACCGAAGCTTAACAATTCAACCTTTCTTTGAGAACACGTAGCCCAGTAAAACTTCTATGTAAGCTGGTAAAGAGTCTCAAAGAGCCTCTGAGGTCTTTCACAATCTCAAGAGAATGATTCGTCATCTCATGCTTTATTAAAGAATTAAAATGTGCAGATTTGAAGCAACCAATTCAGATGGGACAGTTTATAATTACTCTTTAGAAAAGAATGTCCTCTGACTGCTGCTACCGCAGTACCTTCTGGTGCTCTGTATCTTTTCATCATCTTTTCAACTTTATCCTTCTCTCATTTCCTCTCTCCCCAGCTGGAGATAAGCATCAGCTTTCTGGTCAGGGTTTCACACAAAACAACCACCTAGTAAAACTCCCCTTCTGATCTTTCAGTCTTCTCCAAAAATTGATGCAGTCAGGCTGTAAAGAGAATTTATATTCTTGCATTTTCTTCTCCTGCTATGCCGTTTTTCACAGTCAAAAAAGAAAGAGTCACACACAACGTTTGGAAAAAGTCAGGTACTATTCAGTCAAAACTCCCCTGTGTCATCTAGTTTGTAGCATTAGACATTCAGAGATTGAATCTGATGCAGTATTTGTCCTAGCCTTTCCTGCCAGCATCTCTGGGGAATCTGCTGATCAAGTAAAAGTTGTCCTAGAATATAATTCAACGGTCACATGGTTTAGAGTGCACCGCTAGATTGTTGCAGTAATCGAGGCTTAAATTGAGCTGGCAAGGAGTGAAGAGCAGAAAAGAAAACAGAGCAACACCCTCAAGACAGCTACACATCAGATTCATCCCTCTGTTCATTCATTTATCTGCAAACAGAAGAGTTTGAAGGAGAGATGGGACTTTAATGCTGTGACCTGAAGTTGAATCTGGACTATTTAATGTGTTTATTTATTGAAGATGGAAAACTGCAGTTGATAGCATTTATGTATCTCTGTTACAAACAGTGTAAAGGCACGTGTTTGCAGGCCAAGTACATAAATGTGGCTTAATGGAGCAATAAGGTGACAATAATTAGTCATGTTGTATTTTACAAATATTCAGATGCATGAAAGAAATATTTATTATTAAGGCAATGGAAAATTCATTTATGGGAGAATACACAAACATTTACACACAGGGTATAATATTCATATTTGCTACATTGTCAAGTATTTTAGGCACAATCTTGATAGCATCATTCATACCCATAGTATTACTCTTATGTTAAACTGGCTAAATGTTAAAATAAAAAAAATGTCAACAGAATATGTCTTTTTTAAACTGATTCCTGACTGAGAGTTTATCAGTTGTCATAACAATCTCCTATATTTAATACCCTGTTTACACAAGAACAGGCAGCATTTTTTTATGTTGATCGTGGAAAAGTTGCACTGTAATGCTGTACTCATTGAATCCACTTTAGCTTCCATGCCCAGTCACTAGCCCGTGCTGTGAATTTCATATTTCAATGATATGCGAATGCGTGCAGACAATAAAGATTAAAACTCTACTGAACAGACTTTATAAAGTAGTTCAAAATGATCCACTTGGTAAAAATACAAACATTAGGAGGGAAGTCCAAGAATGGCAGTCGTCACAAGGAGAAGCATGATACTAGAATAGTGCTGGAAAGATTTATTTTTCTACTTCCTTTGTTTTAAGAAAAGCTTTGAATGTGAGTCGGAGTTGCCTTAGTCATGGCCTCATGTTTGTCACAGAAAGGTTTGCTTACAAACGCAAATTGAGACGTACTGAGAGCTCAGACGGACTGTCAGCAGAAACCAGCTTGGAGTAAATTAGCACAATAATACAAATTAGAGTGGACGGGAAAAAACTGTAGAAGCTGGATGTTAATCTTATGAAAGAGCTGAAGGTTTTCCTGACCAGGCAAAGCCAATTATTGGCATCAGCACAGGGTGCGTGTGGTGCCACTTTAATGAGGGAATGCTGAGTATTTGCTCGGCTTGAATGGGCTAATTGGAGAAGGGCGTGCTCACAAAGCACCTTAGTTCATTATCTCCATCACCATGGGAACTAGATAAGGATAATTAGCTGGACAGCAAGGCACCGGGGCTGCTGCAGTTTTAAGGGCGAACAGCAGGATTAAAGATGGATACAATGATGAAACTAAAGGAAATAGACCTAATCTAAAATGACCTTAAAACAGCATTTCCTTTACTTACTTTGCTGTCAGCAAGCGTTGTTTGCCATAACTGTTTTCTTACTTAACGCTGCAATAATAATAATAATTTTACTACTTTTCTAAATTCTCGTCACCCAAACGTCTTCCTGTACTCTCAGTTTTGATTTTATCCGAATTCTGTG
>JAVKLF010000063.1:7885672-7896883 GCA_034783495.1 Millerichthys robustus | reverse complement strand
CTTCCTCCCCTCTCTGCTTTAGGCACCACATGTCTGGTGGCTCTGCTGTCTGATAAGGAGCTGACGGTGGCCAATGTTGGAGACTCTCGAGGCGTGCTGTGTGATAAAGATGGCAACGCCATTCCTCTCTCCCATGACCACAAACCTTACCAGCTCAAAGAGCGCAAGAGGATCAAGAAGGCTGGTGAGAAAACTGCTGCGGTCCCGATCTGTACACCTTTTCCCATCCACCTCTAAACAACAGAACAAAGCTGTAGTTTTATTTCGATAGAATGTTAATACTTGGACTGCCAAGAAAATGTAAAATAAGTTCCCCTATGACAAAAGGCAGGGGATATTTTTTTTTAATTGGTCTATCTGATCTTTGGCTTAAAACCTACTCAGTGATAACAATTCGCTTCTAAGGCAGTGTGTTATCAGATGCAGCCAGGTAGTGCCCATTATTTAAAGTGTGTTTGTAAGCTCCAACTCTGTCTGCCTACTAACTGTGCCAGGACAGTTTCAAAGGAGATTGACAGATTATTAAGGCAGAAAGCCCAACATCTCCATCTAATGGACCAGTTTGGTACTGGAAGGGGGAAAAAAAACTATTTTTAGTAGGGCAATACCTCAAATTAGAACAGCTTACTAAGCCAAATACTGAAATAAATGATGAAAAAGGTGGATTTTTTCAAATTTATTCCGTAATTGTGATGAATTTTCACAAGGTTCTGACCATATTTCAGTTTTCAGTTTGTATTTGATACAGTAGGTCTCTTTAGCCAGTGTTCTTCTTCCATATTCTATTGTTCTTATCTTAATCACTTACTTTGAATTACCAAACTATTTTTTCCATATTTTATTTTTTTATAATGGTTAAATTAAAATCCTAGTAAGACTTTTTACACTCCAATGTACAAAAATGTTTTAAAGTGTGATGATAGTTTTTTTCCTCTGTGATGATATTTAGCTGACATTCTGCATTTTATTTTCCTGACATTTAATATAAAACCCATTATTTCCTCAATAAATTAAACATGACTTATTAGAACAAGTAAATACAATCTAAAGATGTTGGTTTGAACTTTCAGTTTCAGTATTTTTAAAATCAGTCACTCCCCACTGAGAATCAGGAGGATGTTCTGAGCAAGTTTGGAAATCTGCGTCTCATCCAGTCATTTCCAGTGGGATTTCCTGCTCGGAAATCTGTTGAAACTGTAGAAGAAGCACAGGATATGACATGAACTGAAACATGTCCAACTAAAACATGTCTTTGAGCTGAACAGTGAGCACTGAGTCAGTGAAAGTATCATGGCAGAAATACATAATACAGCCTAGTACTTACTGCATAAATACCAGGAACTTACCCGTGTATGTACCAGATACTTACCACATACATACTGGGTACTTACAAGGTCTGTACAGGGTAATTACATGAAAATAAACAGGGTACTTACTTGCAAGGTATAAACAAGGGACAGCCCTGATACTTTACAAGGTACCTACAGGTACTGGGCTGTAATATGTAATGCTACCCATATCAGTTACAATGATCCTAATCAGACTCTTGTATATACTCTTATATATATATATATATATATATAACAAGTAAAGAGGCTGTCAGACGTCCTTGAGAAGCAAATATCTTTTATTTTTTTAACTTTTTGTGCTTTGTTTTCATTTGTACCTCTTCCACATGTCACCAATCTGTTTTGGTTTTACTGCTTATCAAATGTTTTCACTTTTTTCTTCTGCAGGTGGTTTCATCAGTTTCAACGGCTCTTGGCGAGTGCAAGGCATCCTGGCTATGTCCCGTTCTCTGGGGGATTACCCTCTGAAGAACCTGAACGTGATCATTCCCGATCCTGACATCGTGTCCTTTGACCTGAACAAGCTGCAGCCCGAGTTCATGATCTTGGCATCAGACGGTCTGTGGGACACCTTCAGCAACGAGGAGGCGGTCCGCTTTATTAGGGAACGGCTGGACGAGCCGCACTTCGGCGCCAAGAGCATCGTCCTCCAGTCCTTCTACCGCGGTTGCCCCGACAACATCACCGTCATGGTGGTCAAGTTTAAAGGCAAGAACAATGACAAGAAGTGATCTCTCTCACACAAAAATATCTACATCTTTGAAGTGAAATAGTGATAATAAAAATATTATAAGCTTAACCAGGATATGTATGAACAACTATTTCTGTCACTGATATTTCCAGAAACTTCCCATGACCTCTTTACTTTTTATTTCAAAACAAGAGACTTATGAGCCCCAACATCCCTTTCAGACACGGTAATGTGAGCTGGGTCACGTTATGTTTTTAAGCAGATTTTTCTATCTGCTCACACCTGTGAGTGTGTGTTTAGGAGAAGAAATGAAAGCTGAAATATTGTCAGATCTAGTCAAACTTCAACAGGCAATCTGGTGTTTTTACAACAAATTTAAAGAACGTGGAATGAAGTGACATTTCATTTATTTTTATTTTAAATATGACATATTTCACTCATTGTCTTTGTGACCAGTCAAATTTTTATTCTTTATTTTTATCTGTGTCTAGCTAATCAAACTGTATTGATGAAACGATTAAAAACATGAGGTCTTTTCTGGCATCAAAAATATGTTGCGTGTAAATCTTTACACTATTTTTAACATGAATTTATCATTAAACAGACAAAAGTAAGGATGTTTGACATATTATGCTTCATACTGTACAGAAACATAACTGATAACATTTTTACCCCACATTCGCTGCATATGGAGGAAAGTAGGAGATATTTGGCTTCTTTGAACCTTCCCGCTGCCCTGGGGTCACATGACCCACCAAGAGAGACTTGGTGGGTCATGTGACCCCAGGGCAGCGGGAAGGTTAGAATAATGGCTGATGGGTTTTATTTTGAGGGATCGATCTGCTGTGTTTTCCCATTCAGACCAAACTCATCAAAATCTGTGTAACTAATATTGATAATTAATGTAAAAGCTTTTGGATATCTGTAGTTTGTCAGAACATTTAACTTTTCATATCATAATGAAGTGATGATTTAGTGCATCTCATTTATCAGATTTATTAAGACCTACTTAAAGAAAATGTTTTGCTTTTAAATGGGATAAATGACATTTGATGATGTAATTTTTGTAGTTTATTTTATTAAGTTTGCGGTCGTCTGGGAAGCATATTACTTGTTTGAACATGCTTTTTGTCTGACTTTCTTTTTACAAATAATCTGAGATGAACATCCTTAAATTGACAATATACAGTTTTGATACACTCACCTTCATTAAGACAAAAAATTATTTTTTTGATTGAAATTAAACCCACTTTTCAATGAGATCTGTTGCTGTTGCCTTTTTTCTGCTGCCAATATTGTTTTTGATCAGATGCAGACGATCACATTGTGCGAAGAGCTTCCCTAAGTGTCAAACCTTGTTAGTTCAAACGTTCAAGGAATGTCTCTGAGAGACATAAAAAATGTAAATTGAATGTACATACTGTCTTCACATTGGTATTACCTAAACACAATGAAAACTAAAGAAATGTATACCGTTTAAAACCATTTTTAAGTTCTCGTTTTGTTTTAATTTTTGATGATGTACAGAATGTTTGTGGCATTTGTACTTGCTTTTGTTGTCGTTAAAAAATTGTATAAAGAAGAAGTACATACAAAATGAGAAAATGTAAATCAAAAAGATGCAGTCAAAACTGATTGTCAGTATTTCAATTTTTTAAGGAAATCAGCTCAATTGTAACTCATTTAATCCAATGTTGTACATTACAGTCTTTTGAGCGCAATAAAGTAATAACAGCCATATAAAAAATGATGCTTTTGTCTTTTTTTCTGTCAATAAACCCCCAAAAATGTCAATTTGTTTCTTTTATTTCCCTAGATCAGTAATTTTGCTTTTTTGCATTGCAGCCTGAGTCTATTCTGACTCAACTAACCAGCATGGGTCACAAATTTCACAGATTTAAATTTGATTACTAAAAATCATCTCAAGAATGTTGCTTGGTGTCTGTTTTGGGAACCAGTGGTACAGAGACAAGAGGTAGTTCAATCCCTGAATCAGGTGTGTTGGAGCAAAGAAACGAGTAAAACATGCAGGATTCATCAATCTACTTTTGTTCTGTGGTGTTCAGCAAACATGCCAGTGTAAGGATAAAACCACGTTCATCCATCAGTGCAACTGAAATACAACTGTGATGTCACCGCTGTGGACATCCAGCCAGGAAGATTCCTAATTCTCTTGTTTCTCCCTGGCTGCTGGTGTATTTGATGAGTGCAGACAGGTGTGATGTGACTCTGCTAACCAGAGAGAGCTGCATGCCGCCCCATCCTTAGTTGCATCGTCATTCTGGACATAAATAGCTTTACTGAAAGCAACGCGGAGATGAGAGGGGAGGGATCACTCGGTCTACATAAAAGACAAAACACATTTAGTACGGACGGCACAGTTTACACAACTGGAAAAAGGTCATCTCTGAGTACAGACACTCAATCCTGCATACATCAAGACATGGGAATGCACAGGTCCATGCCTCAGAAAGAACAGGTCCTCATGCTGGGCCTGGATGGCTCAGGAAAGACCACCTTGTTGTACAAGCTCAAATACAACGAGAGCGTAGTTACCGTGCCAACGGTGGGCTTCAACGTGGAGTCTCTGGAGACGAGTGGGAGTGGCCCCGGGCTGACGGTGTGGGATGTTGGCGGTCAGAGGAAGATGAGGCCCCATTGGAAGCATCACGTCGATAACACAGCTGGACTGATGTTTGTGGTGGACAGTGGGGATGAGACGAGGCTGGATGAGGCTTGCAGAGAACTTCATCGGGTAATAAAATCAGTCACAGTTGGATATTTGATTGTTTTTAGCAAATAAACTTAACCTTTAACAGCGGCGGAAGAAAGTAGAAATGCAACTGTCAGGTCAAAGAGGAGATGGACGGATGCATTTAAACTCTTGGTTTTATTAAATCTAACTTAAATTTGTTATTTGTTTCTAGTATTAACAACTAGATCATTAAAGCTGTTTTGCTCATTTTATCGAGGATGAACTTTATGTTTATTCTAAGGTTAAAGGAAATCTGTACAGAATGGTATGCAGTAAGTATATAAGGAAAACTCCGGAAAACATTTAATTTAAAGGGTTTTACTGTGTTGTTTCTTCCATTCCTCAGGTCCTGAAATACAGCAATCTCAGGGGAGTTCCTCTTGTGATTCTGGCCAACAAACAGGACCTGCCAGGTGCTCTGAGCCCAGAAACACTCTGCCTGAAACTGGACTTGAAAGGAGCATGCAACGGCAGGGCGTGGTTCATCCAGCCCTGTTCCGGCACCACTGGGATGGGACTGGAATATGGTTTCAGGAGAATGACTTATCTGATGAAAACTCCCCTCAGAAAGACTCAAGCGGGCATTAAGGTGAAGATGAGACCTAAAGGCTTGAGTTTGAATGCAATGAAACAAGCCTTGCTCTGTAGCAGCTGATGGGGAGTTGGCTTTAATATTTTATTCCTCTTGTATGTGTGTGTGTGTGTGCGTGTGTGTGTGTGTGTGTGTGTGGGGGGGGGGGGGGTTTACTTGATTTCTGCATATGGTCTAACTGAGCCTCATGTATGTATGTTATAGAAGGTTTCAAAGCCTAGATCGCAGACTGACATGAGGAAGCTCAGAGCAAACTTAACTTTTATTTTAAAATAAAGGGCAGTTGTGGCTGCAAAAAATAACTAAAAAAACTTACAGGCAAAAGCAAGCAGCTTTAGTTTTGATAAAGCAGTAGGTAGTTTATGAGATAATGAGAATTATCCATGTTGAAAACAGTTCAGTGTAACAGTACATAAACTCGGTGACTCTTTTATATTTTTAAAGTTTTTTATATACTTCTGTTGCTCAACGTGTATTTCTAATTTTTTTTATTTATTAAAATAAGGGTAAATGTTTCAGTTTTGACTTTTGTTATGGTCTAACAATCTTTTAAAGTGTCATTAAGTTAAATGATTATTAAATACAGTGTAATCTCTCCTACTTCTAATCAGAACTCTCTCAGAAGCTATTTGGATCAATTGTAATCTAAGTACCTTGATTGAATTCATCATGTGGTGTGGATAAATATAGCTTTATCATTAGCAAAACAATGAATAATTATTGTCCCAGGCTGTCTAATAGCTTTTTTATAGGAGCATAATAAATGTTTTAAGTGAGTAACAAACATATTCATGCATTCTATTCCGTATAAAATGTATATGCTTTTATATAAACCTGTTAATATGTTGATACGATATGTTTATATTTTTTGTTAAGCAGAAAACCCCCCCACAACGATCATGGAAATATCTCAATGAACTTGAAATGACTAGATTCAACTCATGAAAATTAGACAAAAACGATAGCACCCCTAGAAAAGATCCAAAATGATAATACTGGGGAGTTATATTTGTCTTCTACAGATGTGGGGGTCTTGAATCTGTGCTGGGTACAATGTAATCTCAAGATTATCAAGGCATTCTGGAGCAAATTGTGCTGCATACTTGGTCTCAGCCGCAGGGCACTGGTCCTCCAACAAGATAAAGATCCAAAACACACAGCTAAAAGCACCAGAGAGTGGTTAAGGACAAGATACTGGACTGTTCTAAAGTGCTTCAAATCAGAAACAATAACTGATTTTCATAAGCTGATTTTCATTTTTTTTCCCCCTATTAATTATGACAGCTTCAGATTGTTTCATTGAGGGCTTTTCATTTTCAGACAGTTCATCCGCGTTTGTGCATATATGTTAATTTTAAGAATTACCTGTGTGTTTATATAAGGTGGTGTTCCCTTGATCAGAGACGTTAGCCGTGAAACCAATGAGAGTGAAGGGGGTTTCCCCACCCTTCCTCATCGAGGCTGCCCTCCCTCCACCACCGGCATTCCCAGTATGCACCGCGGACAGAACAGCAAAAAATAGTCCGCTAACGAAACGCCGTGAAGAGGGAACCAGAAAACGAGGGTAGCTCACCAGCTAAATTCGCCAGCTAAACTGTTTAAACGCCGCCCGAACTGCTAACATGGCCGACAACGAGAAGCTGGACAACCAGCGGCTGAAGAATTTTAAGAACAAGGGTCGAGATTTGGAGGTAAAAGTTGTGCGGATACGGTGTTTCTCCGCTTCTGCTCGCCGCCGCTGCGTTCATGGCCAAGCCTTGCCTCTCGCTCAGTTCCCCGTGTGACGTCGTTTCTAATTTCCACCGTCGAGAACTCCGTCGCCAGGGCCTTCACAGATAACCCACCGATGGTCACTGGTGTCGGCAGAGTGATTTACTGTTGGGTCTTTCTGGTTTTGTGGCACCAGGGAGAATGCATTGCTTAAAAATGTCATTAAAAAAACCTCCGCTGGTTTATGCCAGGCCCGCTGCGGTGGGGGGGCGAGACATGCGAGCTCAACTGAAGCATTTCACCCCCATCCCCGGAGTCGTTTTATCTCGGTGTTTAATGTCGAACATCAAAGTAAGAATACATCCAGTTGAGTTAAAACGTATAAACTGAGCATTTCCCCGTATTTGCCATGCTAATATGACAGTAGATGAACGTATTTTTGATAACGCGGTAAGCTAGCTTGCGCGCTAGCTTAGCTCGGTGGATGCAGTTCCACCCATCCCCCGTCTTTACACTCAAAAACAATGGCGGAAACCAGTTAGTCTCATAGCTGACCGGTTACTCCGGCATAAAGTTTCATGTACATTGTTTCGTTGTTTATTGAAATAACACTTCAGGTACTCTGTATTCTGTACAAGCGTTTTGTTCAGCCTCACGACATGATTGATAGATCATGCCATGGCGGTACACATCATGCTAGCTTAGCGTTAGCAAAGATGTCAGATCAATAATGCGTGATTTACAGTCAGCCCAACGTGTCACAGTCTCCTGCGAACTGGTCGGTGTCGATAGTGGTCTCAGGCCGGTTTTAGTGACTGTTTAGAGGCAGAAAGAACCTATACATCCCGACAACTCGTTACTTTCTCTTGAGAGGTTCAGACCATGAAAGTTTGTCGCCTATCAATAACTTTAGCTGTAAGTGATTGTATAGGTCTGAGAAGGAACATATCCTAATATAACAGGATTAGCTAAAACTGCATTTTACTAAAAGCTACAATGTGTCTGTAGTTGTATCACTCTGTTTAGGTTTACGTGACCACCACTTACCTTATCGTGTAGGCATGACGACAATTTCTTTAATACTGAAATTCATCAATTCCATGGGCGAATAAATTTTTAGAAGCACATCTTATGATAAATTGTCTATCACAAAACTTATTTTTTAAGCTAAATGCGGGACATTTGTTGCTGGATGTGATCAGAAATCAATTGCAGAGATACCATTCATCTAGGCTGTTTAAGCTTTTAGGTATTTGTACATTTAAATAACATTTTATTAAGCAATAAAAGTAGTTGATCAGAGAGAAAAATCAAGAATTGACAACTATTTGTTTTATTAGCAAACAATATTTGATTATGTCCTCTTTTTTTCCGAGCCTGGTTAATGCAACAGATATGTTACAAGAACATGAAAAATACTAATAATTTGCCTAATCTCCCTTTTCTTGGGGTGAACAATGAATCAAATTCATTATCACAATAAGAGTGCAAAGTCTATATAGCATTATTTTGCAGACCAAAACTGGGTGGCAATAATATATCAGATGATCCCCATTAGCCTAAATTTATACAGCTGATTTAAAAGAATGCTGAAATGCTAAGGCAATAAAATGTGTTCTGGGCATTGGGATGATGGTAGGGAAAGAAAAGATTAAAGAATGCCTTTATAACTAACAGTCGTCAAAGTATTCAGTTCTCATATCGCGTATACAATAATTTGTAGTTATTGGATACAGAGTTCTTGTGATTTAGACTTCATCTTTGGGGTGTGAGTGACAAGTAGATAGTGCTCTTATTTGATTTTGTTTTTGTTTCAGATTTGTTTTAATTGCTCCTCACCGTGTGACATTATTTCCCACAGACTATGAGAAGACAGAGGACTGAAGTGGTCGTGGAGCTCAGAAAGGTAATTACACTTGTGTCATTGTATCATCAGCTTTAAAGACTTAATCAGTTTAAGCTACATTTAAGCCGTATGTTGGCTTTTCAGCTGAACATGATCTGTACGTTAATGAAATGCAGGAATCTGTTTAAAGTAATTTCTCTCCTCGTACCACAGAACAAAAGAGACGAGCACCTCCTGAAGAGGAGAAACGTGCCTCATGAAGACATCTGCGAGGACTCTGATGTTGACGGAGATTTCAGATCAGTATGTTTTTCCTTTTCAGACTGTCTCATATTCTTAAAAAAACTAAGTACTTTTTAAGCTTTATATTTAAACAATGAAGTTGCTTTTTGGCTATGTTGTTCTATTGAAATGATGACTTGTTGACACGTTGCTTTCACATGACCTGAATAGAACTGTTGATAAGGAGTTTTAACATATAAATAAAGAGAAATAAATTTATGCTTAACACACATTTTTAGTCTATGCTAAGCTTTGTGTCCAAACATGGTTGAAGTGAGTGGAGACCGCTCTCATTGCAGGAACTGAGTGGAGCATCAGGCTTAATTGCTGCGTTAAATGTTGGTCAAACTCCATCTGCTTTGAACACCACTCTGTGTGTCAGTGTGTAAGTGGTGTGGGCTCACGAGACCATTTGTCCAAGAGGTGTATGACTGGTGTTATGGAACTTCCTTTGGGGCACTTTTGCCTGTAGTGTAATTAGACTGACAACATCACAGAAAAGATTATTCAGATGTCCCACCTTTACCATAAATCAGACTTTGGAGGCCTGGCAGGATTAAAGTGTCTACTCAGCTGTTGAGATTTATTCACTTAAGCAACTTCATTATGTTGGGAAGATTGAATCTAAATTGGCAACTTAACAGTACATCAACAATGACCTGCTGCTGGGAGTCAATGAAAGACATTAGAAGGGCTTTTGTGGAAACTGTGCGGTTCACTCAAGTTTAAATTCTTGTAGACCAGTGACCGCTGTGTGACTGTTTTTCAGTCAGGCCGCAATAATAACACAAATGATGTTTCCTGTGGGACATTTGTAGTATTTTCTTGTTTGTGGGTTACGCTTACAAAAGGAATATGTGAAGTTCTTCTCTTTTCTTTGCTCTTTTCTGAAGTGTCATGTTTGCCAAATCCTCACTTGGCTTCAGCTTTCCTTTTTCTGTTAACGTTATTAAAGCTCCCTCACGTGCAGAGAATAGCAATACACTAATACATTTAAACAAAATTGACTTAAAGTTTATGTGTGTTTGCATGCAGTGCTGTTTTTGAATGATTCGCGGGAGCACATTCGATCAGAGGCAGTTGGTGGTTTTTCACAGACATGAGCCAACCTAGTGGAGATTATAGTCAAATAGTGATTGAATGGGCTCATCAGGGTCTCCTGCAGAGGCAGTCTGCATTTGGCTCTTAGCTTCTTGTAGAGAGTTCTCGTTCATAAATTGTCAGCTCGGTCTTGTGTTTGGTGAGCTGACCGATCTGTCGCAACTCTTTATGATTTCAAATGCAAGTAAAAGCTCCTTTTTTCTGTCCTGGTGTCATTTTCAAACCCCAGGCTCCTCCCTGTTTTTATTAGCATTCCCCCTTAAGATGCATTATTTAATTCAGTATTTTTGTTATTTAAAATTTTTTTGTCTATGATTTATGACTTCATTCCAGTAGTAATCAACAAAATCTTATTTTACAGCAAAACACCTCGCTTGAAGCAATAGTACAAGTAAGTTTATTATTTTTTTCCTCTTGATTATTTTTCAGTCTGAACTCAAAATTTGACTGTTTGAAAATATTAATAAATGACTAAAACTTAATATACCGTATTTTTTGGACCATTAAGCGCACCAGATTATCGATGAACAGGTTTATTTTCATACATAAAGTGCCTCCTATGATAAAGGCACAGGCGAAACAAAACAGTCATTTAAATCAAACTTTATTTAACTACTATTATTCACAATAACTCTCAACATTGTTCAGTTTTAAGACATAAAATTCAAAACAATACACTCACATTTTCAGTTCCTAACTCTTCCATAAATCTATCAGAGTCTTCCTCCTCAGTGTCAGAGTTAAACAGCTGGGCCATTTCAGCATCAAGCATACCTGGATCCTTCCTGTCATCATCCGAGTCGGTCTTGTTGCTGTTATTTAGCTGTTCTGTGATTATGAATTTGTGAATTGTTGATTGTGAAAGCTCGGACGACACTTGAGGAC
>JAVKLF010000063.1:7863578-7882978 GCA_034783495.1 Millerichthys robustus | reverse complement strand
TTAAGTAAACAAAGGCAGAAAATGCTGCAAAATGGCACCGTTCTATAATTCAAAATGCTAAATTTTATTTTGAATGGTTGTATAAATTTCATCTGTTCTGCAGGTGGGTAATAGCGGGGGATTGACTTTCTGCAGATGTTATGTAAAGATCTAAATTAGGTCTTTTCTTTTGTGCATAGATGCTGTGCCGCTGTTCTTGAGGCTGCTTCACTCTCCTCACCAGAATGTGTGTGAACAGGCAGTCTGGGCTCTGGGCAACATCATCGGTAAGTAGCCACAGATCTCCTCTTGTGAGCGAATTCTTGTTTGGATGGACAGTTTGTCTGAGAAAATGGTGAGTGAGTGTGGACAGGTCTGCAGTAAAGACAGCCTCGCTGAGTGACTGGGTTTATGTAAACTAAGCTACTTTTATCCCTGTTTGATTTGATATTTGTTTAAAAAAATTGAGGCTACTCCCTACAAATAATCAAGCACAGCTTTTAAGAAGACCCATGATGGTCAATGGCTGCTGTGGCGAATGTGATTTAATTTAAAATACAACATCATATAAATTCAGCCCTAAAACACCTCGTGCTTCTCGTGTGTTGTGTCCAGGTGACGGTCCACAGTGCAGAGACTATGTGATCAGCCTGGGGGTGGTCAAACCCCTGCTGTCCTTCATCAGTCCCTCCATCCCCATCACCTTCCTCCGCAATGTCACCTGGGTCATGGTCAACCTGTGCCGTCATAAGGATCCCCCACCACCGATGGAGACCATCCAGGAGGTCAGTGTGTGTAGAAAATAGAAATTAGACTGTAGAAATGTGGATGCATAATAATTTAGGTGCCAACTGAATTCATAAAGAATTATTTTAGTGATAATAGCTTGTGAGATTTGACTTTTATATGATATTGTAGCCATTTGCTGCAGTTTCTGCAAATTGGAAGCTAAAAACTGGTTTAAAATAAATGAAGTGGTATATGTTGCTTTACACTTTAGTGGGTTAATAAAGGCACCTGCAACTGGTTATGAAAGCTAATCTGCATGAAATATGTCACTAAAGGGCACCTGTAATAGTCTATTTCTACAATTTCTCTTTATTTTGTCAACCTAATGAAATTACAACCCAAAACTTTTAGTTTTTCTGAATTATTATTAATTAATTTGATTATGTTTGTTGAATCTATAATTTAAATTTTTAGTCACAAATCCAAAGAAAGTTATAAAAAAACTACGGTGCTGCAATTATTAAGTGATTTGTCTAACTCCAAATTACCCCACCCCCCACCCCATTTATTTTTCCTTGTTTTCTAGATCCTGCCAGCTCTCTGCGTGCTGATCCACCACACTGACGTCAGTGTGAGTACACATTATAGCTTTTGCCTTTTTTAATGCTCCCATGTGAATGTTTTTGCTTAATGAAGCTAAATAGAAATGAAGTGTATTTGTTAAAATCTTTTGTTTGTTAAACCACCTCCAGATCTTGGTGGACACAGTGTGGGCTCTGTCCTACCTGACAGATGCTGGAAATGAGCAGATCCAGATGGTCATTGACTCTGGCATCGTCCCTCATTTGGTACCTCTGCTCAGTCACCAGGAAGTCAAAGTTCAGGTTTGTGGAGAAGACAAATGCTGCCTAAGATTATTTAAACACAAATGGGTTTCAACTAATTACAGTACATTAAAATAAGAAAACCCTTTTATCCCCCACTTTGACAACCTTTTCAGTTGAACTTGTGCGGTACTCTGGTTTTATATTCTAAAAGTCTTCCTCTTCACATTTAGACTGCTGCTTTGAGAGCTGTCGGAAACATTGTGACCGGCACAGATGAACAGACGCAGGTGGTGCTCAACTGTGACGCCCTCAGCCACTTTCCAGCACTCCTCACTCACCCTAAGGAGAAAATCAACAAGGTAACGTCCTTCATCATTTTCACTCCTCACACCGTACACCGTACGGTCTCCGAATGCTACGCTAGTTGTCTGGAAGTGATGAAACCAGAGACTTTGTGCTCGTATGACAGCTGAGTGAAAGATAACAGAGGGGTGAGATTATGGTGGGAATTCACAACATGGAGAATCGTGAGGATGAAGACGTTGAAGAAGACTTTGAAGAATGGTCATTTAGTGATTTGTATTAGGGGGCGGGATGTAAGGGGTTATTCTGTGTGAGTGTGAGTGAGATACCATGGGTTGGTGGAGAAAAGGGTGCTGAAACATCCCTGCTGATATCGGAGTGCATCTGAGAACAGTCACATAAAGAAACGAGGCTTTCTTTGTGACTGGACGATGATTAGAGCCTCAAGACACCCTCTCCCCACCCACAGCACTCTGTCTCGAGCAGAGGTCAGAGCTCTGAGGTGACCTCTGGATTCTGATCCAGCCCCACCACGAAGAATAACTTGCATTTTTTAATTAAAATATATAAAATCATCTGGAGGCACAACCTGATCTTGTGGTTTTTTTGTGTTTTGTTTTGTATTTGTGCTTTTTGTCCTGCAGGAGGCAGTGTGGTTCCTGTCCAACATAACAGCAGGTAACCAGCAGCAAGTGCAGGCTGTCATTGATGCGAAACTGGTCCCTATGATCATCCACCTGCTCGACAAGGTTGGATATGTTTCAGCTCACTCGTGGGTCGTAATTGTCCAGCAAGCAGTCTGAAAGAATGTGCATCTCACATCAGACATTTGAATTCCAGGGTGATTTTGGCACTCAGAAAGAAGCTGCATGGGCCATCAGTAACCTGACGATAAGTGGGAGGAAGGATCAGGTGAACATTATTAAGGTTTTCTTCGTTTTGACCATCTGAACCTGTTTTAAATTTTTGTGTTAAACCCACAATTTCTGTCGTCCTCAGGTGGCACACCTCATTGAGAAGCAAGTGATCCCCCCTTTCTGCAACCTGCTCACAGTAAAGGATGCTCAGGTTGTGCAGGTCGTTCTTGATGGCCTCAGCAATATTCTCAAAATGGCTGACGACGAGGCAGAAACCATTGCTAACCTGATCGAGGAATGTGGAGGTAAGTTCCTCGTTTGCGTCGTTGTTTTGTCACATCTCTTAATCAGGTGTCCGTGATGTATCAACGTTTTCTGATTTGCAGGTTTGGAAAAGATTGAGCAGCTGCAGAATCATGAAAATGAAGATATCTACAAGTTGGCATACGAAATCATAGATCAGTACTTCTCATCTGATGATGTAAGTGATGCATAAAAGTAACTGTTTTATTTTGAGCTGTTTTTTATTTATTTATTTGTTGTTTTTGTTAAGTTGTGCAGTTTGGTTTATTCAGTTCAGTTAATTTAAAATGCTGTGCAAAACTCTTTGAGTTATGGCTCATTTCTTTCCAGGGAACCAGATGTTCTTATTTTTTTAAGTAGTCTTGATTAGTATTTTAGGCTGTCCAAAGGTTATTTTCTTTGGCTCCTTATTCTACTCCTTTTCTGTCCGGTGTTTGATTACCGTAAGACGTTTTTTAAAATCAACTTGAACCCCCAATTAATTATGAATAAAAGACTCCTAAACTCAAGCAGTGAACCAGTGTTGACAGGTAACAAACAACTTGGCAAAAAGTTCCTTTTAAATTCTGCTGGCAGCAGTATGTCACACAGGCACAATTTGTTCTCAATAAAACACCAATAAGGAGATGCTAGATAAATACTTGACACACAGTTGTGTATTTTTTATACAGTATTTTAAAAAGCCATGACTTTCGAATATTCTACTTCTGTCATAGACGATCTTCATTTTCTGCTTGCCCAGTTTACACATTTATTTTTATATCCACTCACTGCATATTATGCTGTCATGGTTGAGCACAAGAGCTGGACAGAAAACTGGTTCGAAAGCAGCCAAAGTCCAAAGAAAAATCTTTAAAAGATGTTCAGAAAGCCCAAAGAACTACAGAACAAACCACCTCAGATGATTAAAATAAAATCTGGATCTTTGGAAGCAATATAGAAATAAATGGAGGCAGTTCAAAGCTTTCACACATTACTGTATTTATGAACCCACAATAAGTTATCTTGGTGAATTTTGTATAGAAAAAATAAAACGATCCCATTCAGCTGAGAAAATCTATCCTAGAAAATTGATACTTGAAGGTTATTTACTTTAGTATTACATTTAAATTGAGTTGGTAAAAAGTCATTGATTTTGCGTTATTTAATTCTGCTGACTCATGTAACCCCAGCAGTGTGTGATGACATTAACTCTGAGTTGCTCTTCAGATCGACGAAGACACCAGCCTGGTCCCAGAGGCCATCCAGGGTGGGACTTACAGCTTTAACTCAGCCAACGTGCCAGCCGAGGGATTCCAGTTCTAGACGTCACTTGAGGGGCTTTCTAGTGTTTTGTTCACGATGCAGCACTCTGTTCAACATAAAAACAAATTAGGAGAGAGAGAGCGAGAGAGAGCGAGTGTGAGAAATTCGATCCATTGTGCTTGGCTCGTGGGATCCATGGCTGCATCTTATCTGAGAGAAAAATATGTGGATTTCATTTGGCATTCCAGGGGAACCAGCCCAAATGAAGTTTGAGATGGCGAGTGGGTGCGAGTGAGAATGAGTGGCTAAATGTTGCAACACACACATACACAAACAAACAAACAAAAAAGAAGCAAACCATTTACATCAAATGAGTTGAAAGACGCCAATATAACTTCTGTTATCGGAGCTGTCGCCTTTGGGAAACAAAAGACTACTTCAAACAAAAACTTGACGTCTGCCCAGGGAAAACCAAGGACTTTCAAAAACAACAAATCAAGAGATCTTGAAATATTACAAGAAAAAAATGCAGATATGAATACGATTCTAAACTGAGATGAACCACAAACCATCACAATTCTGCGGTCCTCCAACATGAGAGGGCGCCACCCTCTGCCCCTCCCTCAATCGGCCACGTTATCAGACGTGTGTGAATGGACCCATTGTGTATGAATGTCTGGACTCAGCGCTGAGGAGCCAGGTTCATCTCCTCCCGACGAAACGCCCCCGACTGGGCACCGTCCTCCACCACCACCACCCCTCCAGTGGGCGGGGCCAGGAGTCCGGCTGAACGTGTCGCGTGTGCGAGAGAATGGACGGATGAGTTGTGTGTGCTTGGCTGCGTGCGTGACTGGGAGTGTGCGATTCTGGGTAAAAACGCATGCAGAGACTGGGAGGTTGGAAAAAGGAAAGAAAAAAAAAAAAGATACAAATCAACATCTGAAAATTGAGAAATGCAACAAAACGACAAAAGGTTGCAGGAAAGAAATTCTGCCTTTTTGAAAGAGGCTGATCCTCTAATCTCTGAAAAGGATGAACTTTGGATATATTAAAAAAATAGTCATCACAAGGATTATATATTTTTTGTTTTGAATTATTAAGTTGGTATTAATTGACACTGGACAATGTTTATGGCAGGTGTGAAGCGACAGTGCATTGATTTATGATGCTTTTGGGCTTTTCTTTTTGCCTCCAGTGTGTTCCTTTTTTATGATTATATTTTTTATTTTCAGCTTTTAGTTTCACTGCTTCTGTAAAAGGTGAATGATGATCGTACTCCATCCTTCCACCAGAACCCTAACCCAAACACCACAAACATGGACTCGATGCTGTAAAATTCGTAACCAACCAAGCGACCTTTTCCTCTTCTAATGCCTCATTTTCTTCACATTTTTTCATCAAAATTGCTGCTGTGCAGTATTGTTGCAACAGCACTGATCATCACCACAGAAGAGAACCACCCTCCCATAGAATTGTGACCCATACCCTCTGCATGTACTAAACAACAGCACAGTTATTTTTTAGGATATTTTTAGTTTCATTAGGCTGTGAATACAGTGTAATTTTCATTTTAAGTAAAACTGTGCTTAAATGTTACATGTTTCCCCTTCCCTTTAATCCCCATTATTCTCCACTTTGCTAAATAATCTATTAAGTTTTGCACATGTATTGCAAAGTGAGGCCTGAAGTCTTTCGAAAAATGGCGTCGATGGGTTTCATGTGTTCCGACCTGCCAACATTCTCTACATTATGCATCACTCATCCAGTCTTTGTTGTCCTCCTAGAGTGATCCAATGATACCTTTTCTTTTTTTCTTTTCTTTTTTAAGTGAAACTTAAGAAAATAATGACTTTACTTCAGGAGCAGCAGTAGTTAATCTGCTAATGTATCCCAGCTTGACTAATGGGAAGGGCGATTTGACCTCCCCTTTTCTCACGGTCAGAGGTCTCCCATGTGTCAGGCTGGAGCTATTTCCGAGTGGGTTTTCCTAAATAATAAAGAAACCCACAAACAAGTTTGCTGTAACTGTAGTACGTTGCAGAGTTCACAGCCCCGTCCCCTTTTTTGCTCCTCTACAAGCTAAGTGTACAAGTTTATCCTCTTTGGGGGTTTTTTGTGTTAACTTCAAACACTGTAGTAATGATTACACATTGTGCTCATAAACCTTCTGTTGAACATAGGGGTATATTTCGTTTGTTTTTTGCAGCATTCCTTGTTAGCAAAGTGGTTTCAAATATTAAAATTATGACTTGGAAGGATAAAGCAAAGCCAAAAAGCCTTTTCTTTGGGGGTGGGGTGGGAGATAGGCTACAAGGCTTGGTTGTCCTCAAGGAAATAAATAGTGAAACCCAATCCCGAAAGACTGCGTGTGTGTCTTTATTTATTTTTGTGAAAAAGTTGTTTTAAATTCTACATTGCTTGCTTTCAACCAACAGCATTAATTTTTCATAACTGTGCAGGGGTTAAGTTCAAACTAGAAAACGATACTTTCTGATTGGTCAGATGGACCGTTTGTCCGCATGCGCACTGCTAAAAAGGGAAGGGTGCATTTAGATGCTGTCGTGGAAACTTAAAAATTAAAGGAACGATCATAAATTATTGAGTCAAAATTTAAAGAAAACTATTCACTTGCGTTGTTTTATATTTCTCTAGAAACAAAAAAGAAACACTGAATTATTTCTCTCAGCGACATATCATTTTTAGACTTTCATTTCGCCGGTTCGCCTTTTGGAATTTCCCAGGTACACGTGAAGGCAGCGGAGGAACAAACATTTGTTAGCGCTAATCGTGAGTCTCGTCGTTAAATACATTTCAGAACTATTCACGTCGTGTTATCGATTTTGAAATCATATAAATGTACACCCGTTGCCTTAGAAAGTAGCGTTTACAGTTTTATCGATAAAGTTTGTTCAGGGTCAGTTTGAGTAAGAAAAGTACCACGTTTTGTCACGTTCGGTGTTTTGTATGGTAACTGACGCAAAAACTAGAGCACTTCGATAAAGCCCAAGCTACTCATTTCTTTAAAATCTGCTTTAAAAAAAAAGCAGTCTAATCAGTTTAAAGTGGTTTTAATCAATAATTCTTTCTTGGGATTTTCTTTGTACTTCGCCTGATCCAGTCAAACATTTCACGAAAAATGTTTTTTTAGTTGTAAATCACTCAAGTGTGTTTGAAAAACACAAACTCGTGACGTGTTAAGTAGCCGTTTGAGTCAAACCTTGACAATTTCATTTACAATCTTAGTATCTGTTGTGAATGACTCTCAGCTACTACCACATCAAATTTTAGCTCAATATCTGTAAAACGGACTGGTTTATGCTCATTTCTGTGTCAGCTAAAGTTGAATAACTGTGGCGGTCATCTTAAATGCTAATCAGTTGTAGATGTTTATCTTGTCATTACTTGCTGCAAGTTTTATTAATCTCTGTCCAAGGGTTCATGAGATATTTTGTTAACAGAGTAGACTTGAAGTCATGTTGGTGCTCAGAAAATGTATTTATGATCAGTCTCAGCTACTACCACACGAAAGTGTAGTTCTGTGTCAGCAAAGTTGTCCGACTGTCATTTTTTGTGTTTGTTCTTAGGTAAGTTTTCCCTAATGTTTTCCAGCTGAAGTGGCAGGTCGAATCCCAGTCTCCTCTACCATGGAGAACCTGGAGGAGGACCTGACGTGTTCCGTGTGCTACTCTCTGTTCTCCGACCCGCGAGTCCTGCCATGCTCCCACACCTTCTGCCGGACCTGTCTGGAGAACTTGCTCCGGACATCCACCAACTACTCCATCTGGCGTCCGATCCACCTGCCCATTAAGTGTCCCAACTGTCGCACCGTGGTGGAGCTGCCCCCTACGGGCGTGGACACTCTGCCCACCAATGTGTCCCTGAGGGCCATCATCGAGAAGGTACGACTAGCTTGTAGTCAGTAAAACGTCACCCCACCCCACCCCGTGACTTCCTGTTTGTTTCACACTCGTCTTTTCCTGTTTGTTGTCTTGTTTCTGCTCTCAGTACCAGAGGGACAGCGAGCCTCGGCCCCCGTCCTGCCAGGAGCACCACAGGCAGCCTCTGAACATGTTCTGCGTCCAGGATCGGCAGCTGATCTGCGGTCTGTGTCTGACCGTCGGGCAGCACCAGGGCCACCCAATCGATGACCTGCAGGCGGCTTTCATCCGAGAGAAACAAACTCCGTCGCTGCTGCTCGCCAGACTCTCGCAACAAAGATGGGCTCAGGTAGAGTGGACTATGCAGGTCTTTAGAAGTCTCGTTGTGCGGTTTTGGTTTTTGCTTTTGATGAAAGAAGACCAACACGTTAACCTAAATGCGGTCCCTTGTCAGGTGTGCGAGTTGACGGAGCAGCTGGAGCAGGACAAAGCTCGCTGCGAGGCTCTGGTGACACAGGACAGACAGGAAGTCGTTCAGTTCTTTCTCTCACTGGACGGGGTGCTGGCCCAGAAGAAACAAGCCTACCTGGAGTTTTTAGACAAAGCTGCTGCAGAGGTGTCGCAGACGTACGACCCCCTCATTCACAGAGTGAGGGAGCTTCAGGTGTGTACACACTTTGACTTTGGTTATCAGTAGTAATCCTTAAACATCATATTAAGAAAACGTAGGACTGAAAACGTGTTTCCCGCAGGAGGAACAGTTGAACCTGGTGTCTTTGGGCTCGTCTGTCGAGGACGAAGACTCCCCCCTGGTGTTTTTGGAGAAGGTGTATTCGTTCAGAGAGCGGGTGGAGCGGTTCATCAGCACCCCGCTGCCATCCGTCGTCACCCTCTCCATCACCCCGAGAGCGGCGGCGTTCCTGCAGCAGCACTGGCCCGCTGTGACCGTCGGCAGCCTGGAGCGAGCCCCCGTTCCTGAGGGGTGCTGCTGCGCCCGGCGCCGCGCGGCTGAGGCTGAAGTCGAGGTCGTCGGACCCGTCGGCGAGGCCCAGAGCGGGAAGCGCGGGCTGCACCCTGCCGCCTATGCAGTTCTGCTGACCGGGCTGCTGCTGTTGGCGGCGCTGTGGGTGCAGCCGGGCGGAGGGGCGGCGCTCGCGCGCTCTCTGTCGTCTCGCTTCACTCAGTTAGTCAACAGCCTGAGCAGCGACCTCCTCGCACCCGTGTGGGAGGTAACTTTGGCGACGTGCGCGGCGACGGGGGCTGCCGTGCAGAGGTGGAGCACCCAGCTGTCTTTGGTGAAAGATAACATCCTTCAGCAGCTGGAGGCTTTACTTAAAACTCTGTCTCACTGAACCAAAAGCCTCAAACCTCCTCAGTCTCACTTCCCTTCTGTAACTAAAGCTAAAAAAAAAATCACACTTTAAAGCAGTTTTTTGGTTACAGCTTTTACTTTAACTTTGCACAGCGAGTTATATTTCCTGTTTACGGCCTCTCTGCACCTCCTCTGGAAAAATGACAAGTATAAAAGAACAGGCTGAGCAGAAACGGTGTGAACACAAAAGTTATTTTTGTACACAGAACACCATCAATATGGTGAGGTTTCCTGACTGATGCACGTTTCACTGGAGTACTCGAACACTTTATGCACAGATTATTTTGCTGTGCTTTTAAGGATTATTTGTGATGAAGTGTTCTGCTCCTCTTTGGAGTTTATATTTTGTGAAGATGTTCTATACAGAAATGACACAAGTCATCTATTTTTATCATGTGATTCTACTAAGTTAGTCGGGAAAAACATGTTTAGGTCTGATTTAATATATTGAAAACTGGAATCTTGTCATTTTATAAACAAAACATGCAAAAAGCCATTTGAATATAAATTTGGAACATGTCATAAACCTGTTGTAGCACCTAAATGTTTATAAACTGCTTGATGTTTGTATTTTTAACACTAAAACATATTTTGCAGTCTATATTTCGAATCACTAAATGTGGCCTTTGGAGTCTCATCAGCTGACCTGTTTCTGAAATCAGGGTTTGAAACATCTGACATTTTTTGATGACTGACCTCAGTTCCTGTAGATTTTCTTTTCAGATTTATTTTCTAACATCTGTGTACTCCTGATTTTGAAATTTAAATTATATCCCATTTGGATGTGTGACATTGTGCAATATTGTGATAAATCCATGTTTTCCTGGCATTGGAGCCATTTGACTAAATACCGTATATTAGTATATCAGTAACCCATCATTTAATAGTATTTTGTAATGTGATACATTTGACAACAGCTCTAATATTTAGTACTAAAACTGTTTTATACAGAGTAAAGCTCTGCTTATTCGGAGTCCTTTTTGTTTTTCTACCTTTGAATTGTAAAGCATTTTGATAAACTGTTTGAGTTACAGAAATTAATCAAGAGTTTTTCTGTATTTAAGATGTATAAAATAAATTACCTTGTGCTTAATGGCCCTTTGTTTTTAGTGTGAGATTTTCTGCAGATAACAGTTTTCGTTTTTTGAAAAGTTTTATTAGTTCAGATTATCAGAATAGCAGCACGTTGAAAGGACAGTAAAATATTTACAGATTTAAAAACAGCAGTCTTCAGGTCTACGCAGAGACGGCCTGGTTCTCTTTGAAGGCGATGGTTTTAGGGTTGATCCCGACACTCTTGGTCGTGTTGTGAGTTTTGTAGATGCCGATGAGACGATCGGCGATTTCAAACATGTTGTTCCTCAAGGAGATGATGATGAACTGAGCGTTCTTCGTTTGTTCCTGAACACAGAAGGACAACAAAAAGATATTTTGGTTCAGTTGAGGATTATCATGCTGCTGCTTCAGACAAAGTTTTTATCACAAGAATGAAATGAAATTTTATTTAAAAACTCGTTTATAAAAAAATTTAAAGAACAGGCAGTAGAGGCCAGCAGTTTGAGCCTCAGATCTTTCTGACCCAACTCCAAAAGAGATTAAATTTAATAAAAAGTCTTTATAGGACTTGGATGTGACACCATTTCTGGAAAATCTCAGTTTAACAGCATGAAATGCTGCAAAGAAATTCAGTCTTTGTGTTCTAGTGAATAAATAACCAAATAAATCGCTAAACTAATTTTTCAGAACAAAAGCCTCGAGTTTCCCTGCTGTCTAAACGTGCAGCTGGTGAAAAAGTGTTGAAGGATTTATCCTTACATATATGTAACAAGCCACGATGGAGACGTTTTTGAAATCCAGAGCGGCGTCGATTTCGTCCATGAAGTAGAGCGGTGTGGGTTTATAGTGGTGCAGGGCGAACACCAGAGCCAGAGAGCTGAGGGTCTTTTCTCCTCCTGATAAGTTGAAGATCTTTTTCCAGCTCTTCTTCGGAGGACGAACACTAAATATTTAAAAGAAACAGGTGATTGATCAAATTTGGTTGGACCCAAACGCCACAAGTCAGGTCTTTATCAGGATCCAACTTGTGTTTTGATAAATGTTCCTCTGTGGTCTCACGGCCGGTTCTTCTCACCTGAACATGATGCCTTCAGAGAAGGGGTCCAAACTGTCCACCAGCTCTAGCTCTGCGTCTCCGCCCAGCGTCAGCATCTGGTAGTTCTCCTTCAGCTTGTTGGTGATGATGTTGAATCCGGTCATGAACTCGTTGAGTCTCTGTTTACGCAGATCCTCGAAGGCCCGTTTGAATTTGTCCCGCTCTGTGGTGATGTCATCCAGCTGAGCGACTCGCTGCAAGTACAGCTCCTCCTGAACACACACACACACACAAAACATTTTTAAAAACTAAAATTAGTGTGTTAAAGCCACACTGTTGGTGCTAGAAAAAGTTAATTATGAACAAAATAAAAGGTGCACCATCTCAGAGTCCTTATATTTTGATCATGTTCTACATTTATAACATTTAGTTTATATTGGATCAGACATTACTTTTTCTACTATACATTACAAAAACAGTAAGAAATTAGTAAGTAATGAACTTGTTTCAGAACAACTGAATCAAACGTTTTTATCAAACATCAGCTGCTGTATAAAAATAAAGCATCTCATTAATCACATATACAAGTGCTCCTCACACCTTCTTCTTGTATTCAACGATGGCTCCCAGGTTGGGCTTTATCTGACCACACTGGACTTCTAAGGTGCTCATCTTGTCGACGAGGACGTTCGGATCAGAGACGGCATCGAGCTCGGCGGGGGGAAACACACGCAGCTCCTCTGCTGGTCGCCCATCGATGGTATGAAGGGAAAGCTTCGCAGCCTGTTGAAGAGAAACCAGCGCATGAACCCGCGGTCCTCTGAAACCTTTAACTTGAAACTGAAAGCTAACAAAACACATGGAGCCTGTCGGTTACACTGCTAGACTGCATTTGCTCCTAATGAGTTTTCTGATTAGGTCGTAAACAGAAGAGAACTGAAATGCGATGCTGCACCTCATCCTGCCAGTACTTGATCTTGCCGTTGTGTTTCGTGATGAGCGTGTCGATGTGCTCGATGGACAGTCGGACGTTCAGGGACTCTTCCTGCAGAGCGTGTTCCTGCTGCTGGAGGATCTTGATCTCTTTGGTCACATTTTGATAGTGCTCCTGAACCTCAGGCAGAGTTGCCTAATGGACCAGAAACCAAACACTCCACATTATTTTATTTGTAGTTACAAAACGTACTTATTTTTGAAGCACTTGATAATTTGACATCTGACCTCATCTATTAACACCAAAGAGTTTTATTTAACCATCTGACATGTACTGTTAAGAACACCTAATAATCTACCTATGATTATAGAAATCCTAAATAAGCGGCACTAACCTCTGCTTCATGACAGGTTTTCATGATCTCTCCAGCCTCATCTTCCAGTTTTTTCAGCTGTTCTGTGAGCTCGACCTTCAGCTTCTCATTCTCTTCCAGCTCACCTTGAACACGAGCGATACTCTCCTCACACTTCTTCAAATTTCTACAACAAAAAAACCCCAAACTCATGTAATTGTTCTTTTAGAGGTGTAGGGACAGACATAAGGGCAGTTTCTTTACATTCTGGGTGGCAGAATGTAACTACAACGTCTGAGAAGTGAACCTCAGCTCTGTTTGTTAACTCTTCACCTCAATTAAATCCATTTCAGGTTATTTATGTGTCACAACAAACGTCGTCTAAGGGCACTGAACAAAATTCAATCAAAGAAAGTCAGCAGATTGCGTTGAATGTACAATTCGTTGCAATCTTCCATCCCGCTCTGAGCCCAGCTGTAACGCGAGCAGCGAGCTGACAGGAGCTGCAGCTTCAGTCTGTCAGTCAACAGAAGACACAATCAACCGGTTTTCTTTTGTTGGGTCCTATGATGTCATTCCAATAAAAGACTTCTGCAGCTTCATCCCAGTTGTTTCACCCGACATATTTTTATCTTAAATCTGGGGGCAAAATAATGATTTAACAGAGCTCATTAATAATCCTTTTAAACAAGACTCTTCTTTTTAAAGGAAACCCTTGGCTGCTGCACCGTGATCATTAATCATATTAATAAGGCGTGTCGGCAAAGTTGTTCAACACAACCAGAAACACGGATTAGTGTTAACAGTTAGCATGATGCTCACTATTACAAATTACAATATATTTATCTTTGGATACAGAGAAATATAATTTGACTCCTTTTAGAGTTTCCGAAACAGCCGCCAAAGCAGAGCCAACATTAAAAAGGTACGAAAAGGGCTCTCTGAGTAAATCATGGCTCAGTTTATGAGCTCCTCTGTTGGTGATTAGCTGGATGGCTGGTCATGCAACACACCACAACACACATGGCCGCCACTATTGTTTGAACAGCAGACCGCCAGGCTGTCCGGCCAATGAGATCATTAGCAGCCACACCAGGCAAAACTTTTAATCATAACTGTGAATATTTCATTAAAAAAATCAAAGAGGCTGGGATTTACTTTATGTAGCATCAGTAACTGTTTCAAACATCTGCCCCTCTTCTTCACACACACACACTTTATTTTAATAAAAAAATAATTATGCAAGGCAGGGCGGATTATTGCCTTTATCGTGGAAACTTATTGGTGCCAACGTTGTGATGCTGTCACTAAATTTAGTGGCTTTTCAGGGCCCTTCTCAGACTTTTCTCCCCCCACAAAGTTGCGGTGGCTGAGTTTGCTGTGGCAGAGAGGATAAAGAGCTGCTCGTCTGTGACAAAGAACTGTTTCATGTTTGGAATTTTCTTCAAAAGGATCATTACAAATCTAAGTTCAGTTACCATCACTTATAAAATGTATATATTTCAGTGTTTCCACTAAGATAAACATTCTGAGTTTGCTTTTTTTTTTTAATGACCTTCATAAGGGGACAGTTCTGTTGGAGTATGGTGGTGGATAATGATATGGGAAACACAGTGAGAAGCAGAGTAGCTCATGTTTAAGACATTAGGATGTTTTTTTTTTTCCCTTTCTTACCGATCAGCTGTCTTTATGGCCACTTTTGCCTTGGTTATGGTGGAGGAGCAGTCATCCAACTCTTTGTTAATCTTGTCTAGTTTGTCCTGCTGAGCCTTCAGTTTGTGGCTGTTGATGTCTACAATCAAGTTGTGGAGTCTTTTGACCTCATTTTCCACCTTCCCAGCCTTACCGGACGCTGACTCATAGTCTGACAGAACAAGTGTTTGGAGAGACAAAACAGTAGGAAGGAATTAGGAGATTATTATTTAAACCACAAAAAACATTACCTTCAAACTTCGACACATTACAGAACAGTAATGAGAAGTGTATTTTATTTTTATATAAAATCTCTATGAAAAAAACAAAAACCCTTCAATAATTAACATTTCTCTTTACAGTTTTCAGACGTTTCTACCTTTCTTGAATGCCTCCAGCCTCTTCTCCATCTGTTTCTGTTTGGTCTTGTCTGGGGCTGCTGCCAGCACGTTGGCTTCAAGCTCCTTAATCTGAAGTTTCAAGTGAGTCTCCTGATCAGCTAAACTCTGAGGGAAGAAGAAAAACACCCCGCCACGTTGCTTTAAAAGGAGCTGAAGTTAGGGACATTTTCTGCTTGGATATGAAGAGAAGACGGTATTTGAACGATATATAAAAGATTAAAAAAAGGAAAGACAGAAACACAATGGATGAAATGATTACACTCATGCTGTTGGTGTATTTTTCCAGAGTGTTCTTCATCTCTCTGAGCTGCGGCTGCAGGCGCTGGATGTTCTCCTCCAGCTGCAGCTTTCTCTCTTGGCAGCTCTGTAGCCTTGACACTTTCTCATTTAATTTGCTCTCCATACCATCAAGCTGGGGGGAAAAGAAATAGAATATTAATTCTATTTATTGTATTGTATTGTTTATTGTATATAAACAGGTTGTTGTCACTGAAGCTGAATTTAAATTATGTTTCCTAATCACTCAGAAAATGTTTAGACTATATTTTATTATTTTTAAAGCTCATGTTGCTCAGCTGCAGTGAAAAGTTAAACAGTTTTATATTACTGTTTTTTGGGGGTTATCACTTTGGCTAACATTAAAAACACATGAAGCAGTTTGAGACAGTAACATGATGACAAAATCTAAAATAAAGGTTTCCACTAAAGTTTTACACAGAAAACAAAATGATAAAGTGAAATATTCTAACATTGTTTGTTTTGGTCTATTTGCATCTGTTTGTATTTGGCTGTTTACAAACTTTACTCATCTCATCGTAATTTTCTTACAAATAATTAAACATTTCAAATTCAAATAAATGCATTTATTGCCCTGCAGAAACCCAGTTTTAACAAATACAATTTAACATAAATAGTAAATAATGGAAAATTGTTTAAATGTTTATTATGTAGCATTTAGGAGCAAAAGACAATAACAGTTCTTTTCTGATTATTATTGCATTAGAGCTCAACTACTGTAAATACCTAACATTAAAGTGTACAAAACAAATTCTGAGAATTTGCTTCATTGAAAAACTGTCTTTTTTTAAATTAAAACCATCTAAAGGATTTTATTTTAGTATACTCTGGCCTCACCTCCACCTGGGATAGTTCAGCACTAATAGAAGAGCCCATTCTGCCCTTCATCACTCTTCCTCCTCCAGTCATGGTGCCTGTGAAACACACCACACCACAGTTAAATTAAAAACATTAAAAAACACAGAAAAATGAAGCAGAACCAAGAGTTTAAACACAAGTCACCCACCAGCTATCTCAATGATCTGTCCCTTCAGGGTGACCACCCTCCAGCGCTTGTCCTTCTGGAAGGCCAGCTTTGTGGCCTGTTCCATGTCTTTGGCGACAAGGGTGTCTCTCAGAGCAAAGTAAAAGGCTGGTCGCACGCCCTCATCGTTCACTCGCACCATGTCAAACAGGCGAGGGCAGTCCTCTGGAGTGTGAATGGGAGCCATGTTCTTCTCCCACACCTTCATCTGTTGAAAGTGGAAACAGTGAGGCAAATATTACAACAATAACAACAACTTGTGACTGATGTGTCGGAGTTTGTCTTTTAACCTTGTCAAGACCAATAAAAGTGGCGACTCCGATATTCTGTTGTTTAAGGAAAGTGACACACTTCTGAGCCGTGTCTATGGTGTCCACTACAATGTTGTCCAGAGCACCACAACAAGAGGAGATGGCCACGTCGTACTTCTCATCTATGGCACCAAGGTCTCCCTACAATAACATAAACAAATTCAAAATACAAATTGTATACCTTCCCATTTTTAATGGTAAAATATGGCTAAAAGTAAACATTTGTCTAATTTAAAAAAAGTCAAAATGCCATTTAAAAAACATTTCTGTTTTGTCAATTTACCAATCTTCCATAGATGCCAGGAATTCTGCCACTCTTCTTCAACTGCATTAGAGCATCCAGGACTTTTCCTCGACTGCGATTAGAGGAGAGGGAGCTCCTGGCTTCATCCACTTTCTGCCTCAGTTCTCTCACAACTTCTCTGGTCTCAGTATCCACCTTCATCAGCTGCTGCAGCTCCCCTTGGTCCTGCAGGAAACAAGGTCAGAAGCAACTGAAGCAGAAATTGAAATTATAGCCACAGAACAAATGGTTGGACTACTGTATCTCTTGCTTATGTCAACGCTACTTTAACAAAATTACATTTAACCATTGTTCCCATCAGCTACCTTCTTGAGCTCTTGCTCTTTCTGGGGTATTGTGATTTGTAGGTCTTTAATGGCAGCACGGCGTTCCTGCAGCGTCTCAGATGTTGTCTGAAGTGTCTGCTTGGCTGTGTTGAACTGGGTTAGAGCCGTTTTGTGGCGGCTAAGATAGATGTCAAGCTCAGACTGGGCAAGATCCATTCGAGAGCGGGTCTCATTTACAGCCTTGCTCAGTTCCATGAGCTCCGTTTCCTTTTTCTGAGAGGAGCAAATAAAATAAAAGATTGAAAAAACAACTGAAGAGTTTAACTTTATGAAATAAAAGTAAAACATTGTCATTAAAGAAACAAAAAGAAAATGTTTACGAACCTCTTTGTCCTGTTGCAAGCCGCTGGTTTCTTCTTTTAGACTTTCCATCACTTCCTTCAGTTTATCTTCTTCCTTCACCTTCTGTTTCTCCAGCTCTTCCTTGTGGGCTGTTGCCTCAGAGATGGCTTCCTCACTGCTGGCTGGTACGCTGCGCACTTCCTCCAGCTGAAAAGCAAGCCAGACAAGAGAACAAGTCAAAGGACGTGCATCTGACCGTAGTTTTTAAGTGATCCATTCATGTCCAAATAAACATCAACAAATTTCATCCTTCTACCGTTTTTACAACCGTGAAACTAAATGTCTTTACTCGTCTGGCCTTTTATTCAGTTGTTTAAACAAAGAGTTGTAAATGGAAATGAATATAAATTAAAATAACATATAAAAATGTTATTTTTGTATTGTTACTCGGTGTATATTTATTTCACTGTGCATTTCTTTTTTTAAACACATATATGATGTATCATAAGAGAAACAGAAAACCTGATATTTACTTCACTTGACATACTGACACAATCTTATGCTACAACTACAACAAAACTGCTCTTAGCATCATGTTTCCCCTTTACTAAAAAGTTTCTTCTCCTTCTCTCAGCTGTTCCTTTTTGTTAGAGGTCTCCACAGCGAGTCATCTTCCTCCATCTCACTCTGTCCTCACTCCAACAACCCCCTAACCTCTCTAACTGCATCCATCCATCACTTATATATTACTAAATAATAAATAAATGCCATCCTGGGAGTCAAAATGAAATGTGTGATGTTGCGCACATACACAGCTGGTGCTTTTGAGACTACATGCAGATCTGCCATTTTCATGTAAGGTGGGGGCCTCGAAACTTTAGTTAAACTACACAAGACATCTGGGGAGTGACAACAAAAGTGTAAACATGTAAACAAAAGTTTTCCAAACTTAGCCAAAACACTTGAGCAATAAACTTAAACAAACAAAAAAATAACCAACAACATTAAACCAGGACTGAACAAGCCCTGATTAGGACAGTCTGCATCTTGGCAGAGCTAAAACAAGAGAATTGGCATCTACATATAGTTCATGTTTTGTCGGGTTTAACTGCGGGTGAAATGTGAACATGGTTGCTGGGAGTGTTACACAAGCCAGGCCATAGTTGACTACCACACAGCAGAACACTGCTCCCCAGAGGTCAGCCTGCCGCTGCCTTGCTCCCCCTCTGACCAAGATATTTCTAGGGCACCAAGTTTTAGAGTGTGAGAAATATGAAAAGATATCAAACATCCCTGCAGTTTACAAGTGGAGCCTCTGTTTGACAGATAGTTTTAGTAAGCGTGCAAAAAAACAATAATAAAATAAGAAAGAAAACATCAACAATCGATCTGTGCATTACTCCACAGCCCCCTAGTGGAAGATTTTTTGTCTGATGGCTCATCCTGTCATTAAAGCTGATCTGCAGTATTACACGTTTTTCTTTAAAATTCTGTGGCTAACTTCAATTTATTTCAGAAGATAAACAACACATATTTAATCATAGAAGGCAAATATATTAACACGTCGATAACAAGTCTGATGCACTATTTTGTGTAAGTCATAAAAAAATATTTCCTAAGAGTAAAACAGTGTAGTTAAAAAAAAAAGGAAATATTTCATTATTTGGTGATGTTTTTGTACAGTAATAACTGAGTAATTTTGATATATAAAAACATGTATTAGCAACGTTTTAGGCATATTTTTAGATGAAATTTATTTTTACTTATTTCTTTAAAGAAAATTTCTATTTTCTTAAATGTTAAAAAAATAAAAATAACGACAACAAATTATAACAAATAGAAATACAAAATAACGGGGAAGGGAATTCAGGCACTTTTCTTTTTGCAATGAT